>JAOXYA010069965.1:0-11621 GCA_028565675.1 Sorex palustris
ACTGACTCATACAAACACACACATACACACTCACACAAAAACACACACACTCATACTCACACACACACATACACACACACACACACACACACACACACGGAGAGTCTCATCCCAGGTCTGTGCTTGGGGGCTGTTCCCGGCTATGCTCAGGAGTGACCCCGCAGTGCTCAGGGCCCCTCTGCCTGCGGGGATTCAAACAGAGTTCAGGATATCTCACGGCCCAACCCAGATCTAAGAATGTTTTAGTGGTATGGGCACACCCTCTAACTGTGCCCCTCCCCCACAGTTAGTACCCCACTCCCATGAACCTGCTTGCTGCCGTCTCCTGCCCCCAGACTCTCCTGTCCTCCCTGCCTCCGGCCCCACTCCAGCAGTCACTGGCCTCAGTCCGGAATGTGGCTCACACCTGGGCCAGTTCCCACAGCCTTGAAGGGAGAGACAAGCACCTCGCCCCAGATTCAAGGCCTCTGCACCCCGCCCCGCGGGGCCCAGCCTCGCAGCCCACCGCTTCTGCAGGAAGGGTGTCCCCCCTCCCACTCCTGCTGAGACATCAGCCTGGCCTTCCAGAGGCCGCACGACCCCCACCCCCAACCCTCCCTAATCCAGGCTGCCCCTTCTCAGTCTCTCTGAATAACTTCCCGCAAAGCCTCTGCTCCTCAGGAGCTGGGGGTCCCCGCCCCCTGTCCCGCCCCTGCCCAGCTGGGCTCCTCTGTTCTCCAGTGGCCACCACCCCCACCTCAGCTCCACATTGTTCTCTTACCCCAGTGTGTGTGTCTGTGTGTGTGTGTGTGTGTCTCTGTGTGTGTGTGTCTCTGTGTGTGTGTGTCTGTGTGTGTGTGTAGGGGGTCTCTGCGGGGTGGGGGGAGATGCTCGGTGCATGCCTATCCTTCCTTCTACCCCCTAGGAGAGACCCTGAAAGGGGGCAATAAAACACACACACACACACACACACACACACACACACACACACAAAGGACTTTAAGTATCCTCAGTGAAGGATGTCACACCAGCTGAGACTGGGCAGAAGGGGACAGGGAGGCTCCAGCTCTCAGCCTCGCTCTGCCCCAGGACTGGGCCAGCTCCCTGTGTCCTGTTGGCCCCGGGACCCCACACTCGGGCTGGCATGACTTTTGCAGAACCAGAACACGGCACACTTCAAAATTCCTCTAGCTGCTCGATCATACATTTGGCCTTGGAAATCCGCTGAGCTCGACCAAGCCGACGCCATTGGGTCCATTTTATAGATTTTTTTAAACTGAGGCCCCAAAAGGCAAAGTGATCCATCACGCACCCGGGGCAAGCTTGTCCTCTGCACCTCATCCCCAAGTGCCTTTCTGATCTCCTCCGCCCAGCTGTCTCCCGCCTTAGGTCATCGTGAGTCTTGAACCCGGGGCCTCATCCACGCAGAGCACACGCTCTGCCCCTGAGCCTGATTTCTGACCCATGTTACGTGTGTGATGCGTGACAGCTCCCAACAGCTCTCCTCCCTACAGGGGAAGGTGAACGTGACCCACCTTGGGGCGCCCTGCCCGCCTTGCCCGAGTCAGGGCCCTCAGAAACTGGGGAGCCCTCCGGAGAAAAAGAACAACCCAGCCTCACAGGGGCGACCAACTGGCAGCTGGGCAGCGCCCAGCCCTGGGTGGCGGCCTCCCCTCCCCCAACCATCCTGTCACCTTCAGAAGCCAACCTGGAGCCAGAGCCGGGCCCGAAGGTCGCGCTGTGGCAGATGGTCTCCCTCTGTCCCTTCTTCCTCGTCTTCAGCCCTATTTTCCCAGGGAACTCCTATGAAATCTGTCCCCGCAGTCACCTACCTGGTCCCCAGGGCCACTTAGCCCTGTCCTGGCAGGACCTCTGGCCACCGTCTTTCAGATACCCAGTCCCCTCCCTCTCTCCCTCCCTCCACCCATTATCGGGGGACTTTCCTGCATCACCAGCACCCCCCACCTCCCGGGGATGTGGGGTTCCTGCAGAGAGCCCAGCCTGCGCAGACTCACCCGGAAGGCTCCGCCAGCTGGCCTCGGGGTGGTACCTAGGACCAGCTGTTCCCGGGCAGGCTGGGAGGAGGCCGGAAGCCAGGGCAGGGCTGCGGTGTGGTGGGGCTGCCGGGAACCTGGGCACGCTATTCTGGGATCATGCTGGAGCTCCGGGCGGCAGCTGAAATTTCAGCCCCGTTGGTTTCCACGCGGCCCGGCTCCCTCTGATGATAAGTCTGAGCTCAGAACCACCGAGGGCACATCTGAGGGTCTTAATAGCAGCTGTGGTCAGGCTAAAAGTGGGGCCTGACCGCAGTGGCCTGCACCGACGCTTGGGACCCAGCCGTACTCCTTCCTGCCTGTCACTCAGGCCCAGCCCCTGGTCACTCATCTTCAATTCACCAACTGCCACCTTAACCTGTTCCCCACCAGGCCGCCCCAGCCCCTGCCCTGAGAGCCCAGGGCTGGCCCCTCCCCCTCCTTCCTGCTGGATGCTGAGACTGGGTGATTCCACCCAGCAGTGCAGGTGAAGCCTTAGCTGGGGAAACAGAACATTCCAGAATGATACTATTAGTCTCTCTGGGGGAGGCCTCATAGAAGCCCATAAAAGGCTGACTTGGGTTTTTTCCCCCAGGGGGGCTGGGGCCCCGGGCCACCCTGTGTGATCCTGAACCAGCAATGTCCAGGTTCACGTGGGTTCCACTCTCAGGTTCTGTGAGGAGGCGCCCTTTGGGCCCACCAGGGTCTCCCCACATCCAGCAGTTACCCAAAGCGTCCAGGTTTCTTCTCTGGAGTCACGGGCCCTGCCTGACCTGGGTGATGCACGGGACACAGGGAGCCGTGGAGATGACCCGTCCAGAAGGGGAGCTGGGGCAACAGCAGAGAGCAGGGAGGGTGCCGGCCTTGCACGCAGCCCCCAAGGCTCGATCCCCAATATCCCGCAGGGTCCACAAAGCATCACCAGGAGTGATCCCTGAGTGCAGAGCCAGGAGTCAGCCCTGAGCACCAACGGGCGTGGCCCCAATCCCGAAAGGGACATAGTTGTTCCCAGCACCATGTGGCCCCCGAGCACTCCTAGGAGTGACCCGGACTCAGAGTGGCCCCTCAAGTCGCCAGGTGTAGCCCCTTCAAATCCCAACAGATTCCGTGCTGCTCTCTGGATGAGTGAGTTTACCCAGGATCCCGAGCCGGGCTCACAGGTGATTGGGGTGCACAGAAGGGGGTAACCCCAGGAACTCCAGAAGCCCCAGGAAGAGCTCTGAGGACAAGTGCTGAGGGGGTGGGGGGGACGGAGGAGGAGCCAGAGTGGGCAGGGAGGGAGTGAGACCCATGGGAGACCTTTGACTGGACCTGGCTTCAGGAAACCACCAAGCAGACAATGGTCTGAGAAGTCAACCCAAGGCGCTGATAATTAGGGACACTGAGCTCTGGAATACAATCTGTGGCCTTCCTTCTGTCCCTGGTAGGGAATCAGTAGCCAATTACGGACAGCCAAGAATAGTTTTCAAAAGAAAGTTCAAACAAACCCAAAAAACCAAGTCCCTCAAATCACCCCAAGAACTGGTTTGGTTCAGCCTGTGTTTTCTCTTTCTTCCTTCTTTTTTTTTTTATCTTGTGGTACTGAGGCTTGAACCCCCAAATCTCCCATATGCAAGAAGTACTGTACTGCTGAGTTACAGGGGTTTTTTTGTTCTTTTTTTGGGGGGGGGAGGGGGGCACATCCAGTTATGGTCAGGACTTACTCCTGGCTCTGTTCTAGGGATCACTCCTGGTGGAACTTGGGGACTATATGGGGTGCTGGGGATCAAACCAGGTTACCTTTGAACAAGGCAAGTGCCCTGCCCACTGTACTATCTCTCTGGCCCCTGTTCCAAGGTTTTACTACTGGCTTCATCTTCCTCTTTTTCTTCCATTAATTGCCCACCCCTTTCAGTTTTTTCATTTTTCTTTTCTTCTCTTCCTTTCTTCATTCCTTCCCTCCATCCTTCCCTCTCTTCCTTCCTTCCTTCCTTCCTTCCCTCCCTCCCTCCTTCCCTTTCTTCCTTTCCTCCTTCCTTCCCTCCCTCCCTTCTTTCCTCCCTCCCTGTGTTTTTGGGGGACCATCCCTGGCAGTGCCCTGGGATCACTCCTGATTCAGGATCACTCCTGGCTGTGCTCCAGTGACCGCAGACAATGCTGGGGATCGAACCTGGGTCAGCCGCATGCAAGTCAAGTGCCCTACCCACTGAACTATCTCCAGCCCAGAGGAATACAAACAATCCCTTCGGGGAGAGCAGAGATTTAGCTCTTGGTCCTCAGCGCTCAGGGTTCAAGGCTTCCTGATTCTTGGGGAACCCATCTGGACGACACCCACAAACTCTAGTCCAGGAACAAGGTGTGGCTGGGGCGATCGGTGGCCTCTGAACCAGAAATCTGTCCTGGACACCAGCAGGTGATTCCCAGGACGGCCAAGTTCAGAGCAGAGCAGGGGGTGGGGGGTGGAGGGTGGGGAGACAAACGCACAGTCGGCCATAGCCTGAGGAAACAGAGCGACCCACCATCCGGGAGAGTCAAGTTGTGGAGTTCTGGGCCTTAAAGTGAGAATCGAGGCCAGGGAGAGCGCCCAGGGTTTGGACCCTGGCCCCAGGACCTTAGCGTCACTGGGTGGGTCCCAGCACTGCAGGCCCCCGGCAGCTCTGCATTCTGGACCCTGAGCGGGAGCCCCCCCAGCCCCATCTGCTGAGTCCAAGGCCCCCGACCACAGCTCCCCACCTCACCCCGCAAGGAGCAAGAAGCAACGACAGACTTATTTGAGTTGTTTCTTTTTTGGTTGTGAAGCCACACAGGTGGTGTTCAGGGACCACTCCTGGCCCTGTGCTCAGGGACCACTACTGGCAGTGCTCAGGGTTACTCCTGGCTCTGTGCTCAGGGGTTACCCTGGCTCTGTGCACAGGGCTCGCTCCTGGGGCTGCCAGGGAACCATAAGGGTTGCCGGGATCAAACTCAGGCCAATGCCCTCCCCACTGTGTATCTCTCCAGCCTGGAATTCTCTTCTGTCGCCGCCTCATCTGCCCTGCACACCAGCTCCCTCCAGAAGTGATGAGGGTCCAGAGAAAGGGCTGGGGCCGCAGCAGGGACGGGGCCTGGCAGCCGTCAATGAACTGATTCACACTTGCGACCCTCCAGGTTTCCCTGAGTCTAAAAGGTTCTCTGCACCCCACCGTGTACTGGCCTGTACCCTCTCAGGGAATTTCCTTTGGGGTTGGAGGGTGGGGTGGGCATGTGAGACACACGTGATCTTGCATGGCAGGAAGGGGAGGGGGGCTTGAGAACACAGCACTCTTCCCTGTGTGCGGGGCGGGGGGCTCGCAGAGACCCACACACACACACATGCAGGAGAGAAAAACGGGGCAAGTTCCAGCACCCGCCACCTCGCGTGTACACGGGGAATGCTGGGGGGAAAGGGCTCTGAGAAGCGGCTTCCAGCCCTAGGTGAGCCCAAAGCAGGGGGCATGTGGGTCTCCTTTAGGAACCCGAAGCCCCCTCGAAAGGGGGCGTGGCCACATGCAGCCCAGGGCTGGTCCAGCCGGTGTGGGAGTGGCCGGCTCTCTCAGCAGGGCCAGGCTGGAAACCCCACAGCTGCCCCGCCCGGCCTGCCAGCCCCAGCACACCTGCACACTCTTTGCATCCGATTTTCCTAGGCGCTGCTCATGCCGTGGACGTGTTGGCTGCCGGGCTCTGCTCATTCCCGCGTGTGCGGCGGGGAGTGGGCCCTGCCCGGACCTGGCCAAGGTCACTCTGGGCCGCCCCTGCCCGCACGTTTCCTCCCGACAACACTTGCGCCCTAAGCCCTCGCCCGGATTGCATTTCAAAACACTTGTCCTGGCCTCCCTGCCACTTCCGGGCCCTGCAGGGCCAGGAAACGGGATCCAGAGGCCCCCACCCTGGGCAGGGGCCCCATCCATGGCTGCCTACGTGCGTTCCCTTGTTTCACGGACACCTCCCCTGCAGGCCGGGGTCCCCCCAACCCCAGCACAGCCTGTATACCCGGCTGCTGACAAGAGGGCCATGAAGGGAACAGGCTCTGGCTGTTCCAGCTACCAGTGAACCCTGAGCACTTCACAGAGAGTCCTACACAGTCAGATGGCGGGGGCATCTTATCCGTCTCCCTCTCTGCCTCTCTCCCTCCTTCTCTTCCTCTCTTCTTCTCTTTCCCAGGCCCCCACTCGGTCTCCCTCCCACTTTCCCTCTCTCTTCCCCACTCTCCCTCCCTCTGTCCCCCTTCCTCCTCCTCCTCCTCTTCTCCCTCTGTCTCTCTCTTCCCTGCCCCCTCCCTCTGTCTCCTTCCTCCTTCTCCTCTGTCCCTCTCTAAGGGATCACAGAGGTTTGGGTTTGCGAGTTTGGGGCCACAGTCAGCCGTGTTCAGGGCTTACTCCTGACTCTTGACCAAATAATACAGGAATGGCTCCTGGAGGGACCAGGGGTGGGGACCACATGGGTTGCCTGGGCTCGAACCCAGGCTGGCTGCGTGCAAGACAAACGCCCTCCCCGCTGCACTCTCACTCTGGGGCCAGCAATGTTTTGTCATTTATTTTGCCTCTTTCCATCCACTGGTGCTGTCATTGCAATGGGTGGGGAGGGGGCACATGGGGGTGGGGGGGTGTCACTCATCCTTGTGTTCCGGGACTGTGTGTCATGTCCACACATCAGTCAGTTTGCTGTTCGCACACACCCGGCTGCCCGGGGATCACAGCCCGAGCTCCCCCACACCTTGGTGCCTCTCCACGTCAGGGTGAGTCTTAGTGTAGCAGTTCTGCTGAGGAGGAGGATGCGATCCTTGTAATGAGGGATGAGAGGTGGCAGTGGCCTGTTCACGGTCGTGTCCTGACGTTGGTGCCGTGATGGCTCAGCTGAGGCAAGAAGACATCCGAGCTGCCCCCGAGGCTCTATCAGGTGCCAGCCGGGAGCAGGGAGCAGACACGGTTGGGGGAGGGAGGGGCTCACTTTCTTTCTTTCTTTCTTTCTTTCTTTCTTCCTTCCTTCCTTCCTTCCTTCCTTCCTTCTTTCCTTCCTTCCCTCCTTCCCTCCTTTCTTCTTTCCTTCCTTCCTTTTTTTTTTCTATCTATTTTTCATATGCAGCCGACCCGGGTTCAATCTCTGACATCCCATACGGTCCCCCAAGCACCATCAGGAGTGATTCCTGCTTGAGTGCAGAGCCAGGAGGACGCCCTGAGCATTGCTGGGTGTGACATCCCTCCCCACCAAAAAAAAAAAAAGAGCTTGCAACAAAACTGTTGGCCAGGGACCCTGAGAAATAATACAGAGGGTCAAGCGCTTGCCTTGCCCACAGCCAAACTGCATTTGATCCCTGGCACCCCTCCAGGTCCCCAACGACCCACCAGGATTGATCTCTGAACACAGAGCCCGAGTGGGTCCTGAACCCCAGAACGTTTTGTGGTACCAAATGAAGGCTGGACCCTGCTCTTCTGGGGGCTGAACTGGGGTAGGGTCGCGCCCCTGGATGGCACCTCACTGGTACCTCTGCTCCTCCGCATGGAGCATCCCTCAGCTTGTCTCCCTTCTTGGGGTCGGGACCCACACAGCAGTGCTCAGAGTCGGGACCCACATGGCAGTGCTCAGGGTCTGTCCCGGCTATGACTAGGGAACACAAACTCAGACCTCCTGCACGCTGAGTTCTCATGTCTTTTGTGGGGGGGGGGGATGGAGGGGGAAGGACTTAATTCCACCCCACTGGACCAGGTGGGCTGAACCGTCCCTGTGCCGGGGGCTCAGCAGTGTCCAAAACTGGCCATGGGAGTAGCCACCTTGACCGCAGACTCACTGTGGGCACCGCAGCTCCTCATGGCCTAAGAGTCCTATGGACCCCGCAGTTCCTGGGCCCCAGCTGCTGCACCCTCTCAAAACTGTCCCCTGGATTCCAGCCACAGAATTTGCCTCCATCACTTTTGCCCTGGGATATCCCGTCCCCCAGCTAACTTTGCCACCTGATATCCCTTAGCTGGCGTCTCCCTCTGGGTTCCGGGAGTCCCGTTTCTTTTTTTTTCTTTGCTTTTTGGGTCACACCCGGCGATGCACAGGGGTTACTCCTGGCTCTGCACTCAGTAATTACTCCTGACAGTGCTCGGGGGGGACCATATGGGATGCTGGGTATTAAACCTAGGTCGGCCACGTGCAAGGCAAACGCCCAACCCGCTGTGCTATCGCTCCAGCCCCCAGGAGCCCCATTTCTTGAGAAGCTTGGCAGGGCACTGGCGCCAGCTGAGAAGGACTGTGCACCCCTCCTTCCTAGCACTCCCAGCCCCACATCCTGCCAATCCTTCCAGGCACTCAGCGCCAGCACTGACAAGTGGGTGCTGTCCCAGCTGGCTCTGACCCTCCTCACACTGCATCAGCCACGTTCCTTCCCTTGGGCTCTTATGGAACAGTCCCCAGGTGTCAGTCTCAAGGGACTGAGAAACTGAGTCAGGATCCCCCCAACACACACACACACACACACACACACACATCAGTGGGACTTATGTGATGGGTCCCCAAGGGAGTGATGACTGCAGGGGCTCTGGGGACGGCGGTGAGAGGACAGGAAAGCGGCGAGACTGCAGTGGTTCTGGTTCTTCATCTTTCCTCCAGCTGCCCGGGGATGGTAGAAGGTGCTAGATCAGCGCAGAGCTGCTTCCTGGAGAGGAGAGAGGGAAGGTTGCCCTCCCCCTGAGACTCACCTTCCAGAATCGCCCGGGTCACATGTCTCAGTTGAGACAGGAGCAAAAGTCCCACCCCCCAACTTCAGGACCCGTTTCTGCTGTAGCAACCCACACTCCTCTGGGCCAGAACTGGTTCCAACTTGAAGAACCGGCCATTCCCACATTGAGGACAGCGCCCCTTGTGGTCATGACCATGAAGTGCAAGTTCCAGCCTGAGGTCAGTCTTCCCCACCCCTCTGCCTCCAACCTCGCCTGCGCAAGCCCTGAGATGCTTGCCCCCCCAGGCCAGGTGGCCACCATGGATGGATCTCGAAGGAGTCTGTGTGAGGACAGGTAGCCGGGAAACACGGCGGCTTCCAGCCCTGGCAGCGCCAACTCTGTATGCTTAAGCAAAGGCCCGGTGGCCCCCCTGCCGGCCCGGCCCCTGAACATGACATGAGGCCCGTGGGTCACAGAATGCTTGCTAAGCTCTTCAGTGCACTTCAAATAAAAGGCATCGGGTGTCCTGCAGAGTGCCAGGAATATCCTAGCTGTTCCACAAATATTTGCCGAGTTTAATTGAAAGGTGACAGAGAGGGAGCTGGCCGCCTAGCAACCGGGCTGTGTCCCCGGGGCCAGTCCTCAGGGAAAGCACCGGGTCAGCCATCAGCGAGACTTTGGACTATGTGACCCGGGCGTCCTGGTGACTCCCAAGGAGCCTTTGGGGAAGAGCGAGGAGAGGAGTGAAGGGGGGATGGTTCAGAACTCCCCACTGGGGCTTGGCTCTATAAGCAAACAGCTCTCCAACGTACTGGCTCAACTATTCTGTTGTGTTTTGTTGGTTTTGGTTTTTGACATCTGGCGGTACTCAGGGGTTACTCCTGTCTCTGTGCTCAGGAATAACTTCTGGCAGTGCTCAGGCCACCCCATGGAATGCCAGAGATTGAACCCAGCTCTGCTGCATGTAAGGCAAGTGCCGTCCCCAATGTCCTGTCTCCCCAGCCCCGCCCCCATCATTCTTTCTGTTTGTTTTTTGGGGGTCACAACCAGCTGTATGGAGGCCACTCCAAACTTGGTGCTCAGGATAACCAGGAAGAAGGATTTTGGGGTGCTGGGAATCCTACATGCAGAGGAAGTCTTTTCTATTTATTTCAGGTGACTTGACAGAGAATACACACACCAGGGTTACATGCCAGGCACATGGACCATTTACACATGCCAGGTATGTGCACCAGGGTACGCATGTCAGGTACCAGCTACACTCATGGCGATTCCCCCCATTCATGAATGTGACTTAGTGAAAAGGAGGGCTGTTGACAATGTCGTGACATTGAGGCTTGAGTAGATGGGGGAAGGGGTGGGGTGGGGGGATTGCAGGCCCCCAAGGACACAACACAGCTGACCACAAGGATGGGGGAGGGGAAAGGGCACCCCACCAGCTGGGTGGTCTCGGGAGCTTCAGAGCCAGGAGCAGCCAGGAATGGCTTCTCTTTGGGGGTTCCCAGGAGGAAGCAGCCCTGTTGCCATCTTGATCTCCTGTTATTTGCTTTGGGGGAGCACGCCTGGCAGTGTTCAGGGGCTCCTCCTACCTCTGGGCTCCAGGGCTGAGCGAGAGTAAGCAGGTTGGGCATTTGCCTTGCTAGCGGCCAACTCAGGTTCTACTTGGCACTATAGCACTGTCTGTAGCTTTGTCCTCCTGTTGTTCATTGGTTTGTTCGAGTGGGCCCCAGTAATGTCTCCACTGTGATAACTGTTACTGTTTTTGGCGTATCAAGTACGCCATGGGGAGCTTGCCAGACTCTGTCGTGCAGGTGGGATACTCTCGGTAGCTTGCCGGGCTCTCTGAGAGAGACAAAGGAATCAAACCCGGGTTGGCCACGTGCAAGGCAAATGCTGTGCTATTGGATGCTGTTTGATTCCCAGCATCCCATATGGTACCCCAACCACCACCAGGAGTGATTCCTGAGTGCAGAGCCAGGAGTAACCCCTGTGCATTGCCAGGTATGAAAAAAAAAAAGAAGCTTGTGTTTTCATGAGAGCAAGGGAGGAAGAGTAACAATGCTGTAAAAGCTGACCGGAATGCACTTGTATCTACCTGGCAGCACCCCATAAATTCCCCTGGGCCCTTTAGGGGTGATCTGAGTGTTGAGCCAAGAGTCACCCCTGAGCACCGCCAGGTGTAGCCCCCAAACAAACAAAAATTCTTGTATTTTCTGGTTTGGGGAATGGTGCTCAGGGTTTTCTCCCTGATCTGCCTTAGAAATTGAAAGAGGAGGCCTCAGTTTACCCTTGCCAACAGTCCCGTGGATTTTTTTGTTTGTTTTTTTTGTTGTTGGAATTCTGGAAATCCCTGGACTTTTTCTGATAAGCTGGGAGTTAACAATTGTTCATTATTAAATCAGGGCTGGAGCGATAGCACAGTGGGTGCCTTGCACACGCCCAAACCCGGGTTGCATTCCCTGTCCCTCTAGGAGAGCCAGGGAAGCTAATGAGAGTATCCCACCCGCACGGCAGAGCCTGGCAAGCTCTCCATGGTGTATTCGATATGCCAAACACAGTAACAACAAGTCTCACAATGGAGATGTTACTGGTGCCTGCTGGAGCAAATCGATGAAGATGCTACAGTGCTACAGGGCATCATAAAACTCTTCCCCAGAGCTTAGGCTCACAGGGAGGCTGAGATAACAGGGAATGCCTGAGACAGATGGCCAGGCCAGGAGCTGTTAGATCCTCCATCCTCTGGACTGTTTGCCAAGAGCCAATTTTCATTTAGAAGGATCTACAAACAAATTTTTTTCACTATGCCTTTTCAGGAGTTCTGATTGTTGGGGGGAAATTCTAAGCAATAATGCTGCATCTTTTGTCGAAATAATGAATGTAATCAAAGTAGAGAGAAAGTTAAGTAGAAATCATCTGCCTCACAGGCATTGGGAGGGGTGGGAGGGGGGTATATTGGGGTTCTTGGTGGTGA
>JAOXYA010069996.1:0-11620 GCA_028565675.1 Sorex palustris
GAAGGAGACGTTACTGGGGCCTGCTCGAACCAATCGACGACTAACAGGATTTTTGTGATTTTTGTGATTTGTGATAGCATGGTTACACTAGTGGACTCAGCTATCCTGAAGTCCAGACGGTTCTTGGGAGACTTAAAGTAGCGTGGGCTCAGTGACACAAGAGTCACTTACATTATTATTAATTAATTTTTATTATTATTTTGTGCATACCCAACAGTGCTCAGGCCTCACTCCTGGTGGGTTGCAGGAGAGTCTCTGGGTTGCCTGGGACGGAAGTTGGGTTGGCTGCCGGCCAGGCAAAGACCTACCCACATCACCATTATCCAGCCTCCGGGAAAGCCACCCTAGTCTCTGCAGTAGCCAGGGGCAGTGTCAGGAGACAGGGCACTTCCAGGCATCCGCTGCTTGTGAGAAAGTGACTGTTTACGCTGTGCATTGTTCTGTTTACTGCTGGTTTATTTTTACTGCAGTACCAAGGGTTTACAAGAGCGTTAAGTGTTTACAAGTTTTCGGGGTCCAAGCAGGGGCGGGGAACCTGTTTTCTGCTAAGGGCCCTTTAGAGGTTCAGACACGGACCTCCAGCTACACGGCATGGGGGCGACTGTCTGTCTCGCCGTGGCTCGGGGCCAGACCCTGATTTTTTTTTTGCATGACCTCATGAGCCTGGGCGTGTCTGTCTTCCCCTGCTGGAAGCTTTCCCAGAGTGGCACTGCCCAGCCCAACAGCTCCCCAGCGAGGGGTAGGAAGGTTTAGGTCTGAGGGCCCTCCGGAGGGTCCCCGCTCCACTCCCCTGGATGTCTCATCTCTCTATCAGATCTCTGCACCTAAGGAGCCAGGGGAGAAGGCAGCTAGGGTAGAGAAGGGCTCACTAAGCCAATGATGGTTGGAGGGATCGCTCGGGATGGGAGATGTGTGCTGAAAGTAGATAAAGGACCAAACATGATGGCCTTTCAAAGTTAAAGAAACATTGGTGCATCTACACAATGGAATACTATGCAGCTGTTAGGAAAGGTGAAGTCATGAAATTTGCTTATAAGTGAATGGTCATGGAGAGCATCAAGCTAAGTGAAATGAGTCAGAAAGAGAGGGACAGACCTTGAAGGACTGCACTCATTTGTGGAATATAAAATAACAATATGAGACTGACACTCAAGGACAGTAGACACAAGGGCCAGCAATATTGCCCCATAGCTGGAAGCCTGCCTCATGCATGGGGGAGAAGGCAGCTGGGATAGAGAAGGGATCACTAAGTCAATGATGGTTGGAGAAATCATTCGGGATGCGAGATGTGTGCTGAAAGTAGATAAGGGAACAAACGTGATGGCCTCTCTGTATCTGTATTGCAAACCATAATGCCCCAAAGTAGAGAGAGAGTATGGGGGAGATTGTCTGCCACAGAGGCAGGGGGATGGTTGGAATGGGGGGGTATATTGGGGGAACATTGGTGGTGGAGAACGTGCACTGGTGGAGAGATGGGTGTTTGATCATTGTATGAATGAAACTCAACATGAAAGCTTTGTAACTACCTCACAGTGATTCAATAATAAAAAAAAATAAAATCTCTGGACCTGAGCATTGACTGCTCCACTCACGGGCTGGCTGTGGCCAGGAGCGGCCCCTGACCCCAGAATCTCTGCTTGGAAGCCCCTCCCCACATGATCTGAGCTCCTGGTCTGGGCTGAGAGCACTGCCTGAGGCTCACCAATGCTATCCTAGCTGAGTCACTATCCCTCTCTCTTCCCCAGCCTCAGTTTCCCCTCAGGGAATTGGGTGGAGGCTCCTGTGGGGCCCAGCCCAGCAGCTTCCCAGTGAGGGGCAGGAAGGTGCAGGTCTGAGCATCCTAACAGCCAAAGGCAGCCCTGACCTCGCCTGGACCTGGGCGTGGACAGCCCACGGCCGCAGCACAGGCACCAGGCAGCCGAGAAGCCTGGCCGTGGAGGGGACTGGAATGCCTTCAGGGATTAGTGTCACTCTGTGGGATCCTACAGTGGCTGGACAGGCCGGGGGAGGGGTAGGTGCTTGGGAGGAGCAGGAGATCCCGTCCCTTCTCTGTCCTACCTCTGACCGCCATGTCCAGCAGTGCCAGCCTAGACCTCGCCACTCTCTGTCCCAAGGGTCCAGGCAAACACAGGCGCGGGCAGAACCTGCAGCTGTCCCCCACCCCACACAGCCCCGCTGTCCCGGGTGTCCACGGCTACTTCGGACCCTGCAGTCCAGTCGGGCCGGCAGAAGGACTGATGATGCCACGGTCTGGATGTCCACCGTCACCCACCCACGCGGGAGCCTCTGCCCGCCTCTGCTCAGGCCCGAGCTCGTCCCAGCTCTGCGGGTGGGATTCAGTCCTGAGCTGCCTTTGCTGTGCTGCCCGGGGGCCTGCCGTCCCTAGGAACTGGCCTGGAGCAGGTGGGAACCCCCACTGCCGCCCAGTGCCCGGGTTAGATTTCTGGGATCCTATCTGCATGCTCGCTGGGACGAGCATTTCTCCAGGGACCCGAGAGGTCAGCCTGCACCCGAGGATCCCTCTGCAGACCCCCCTTGGAAAGGGGGGGCTTCAGCCCTGCCCCCTGGGGCTGCACAGATAGGGGAAATGCAGAGGAGTCAGTCGGGCTATTGATGTCTTTAAATGACTCCCCTGCAGTCTCGGAAGTCTGAAAGAGATTCTGTCATAGCTGCAGTTCCCAAGGGGTCTGTGTTATTATTTCCGAGCTGCACCTGCTTGGGCTCCTTGTTTCAGTGGGAAATCCTGGTTCTAGAGAGTTCCGGGCTGACCCCACTCCCTCTCATCCCAGCCCGGTGAGCAGGGGCTTCCCACCTGCAAGGATCCCACCGGTTTGCACTCTGCCCGCCTCTGCCTTGCCCCTGGCCGGTGTGGGCTGCCTCCCTGCTAGCCTGGCTCCTGCCCTCCTGCTAAGTTGCTCCCCTAAAGTGGGCAGGTGGGGGCCTGGGCAGAGCAGAGAGCCAATGGCAAGATGTCACTGCCACACTTGGGGATCTCGGGGTCTCCCCTCAGGGTGGACGCTCCTCACAACACATGGGCTGAGTCGGGGAGCTCGGACCGGAGTACTGAGGACTTGCTACCCCTGCTTGTCTTTGGCGAGAGGCCCCTGCCAGCAGCTTGGGCCTCTGAAGAAACCTGGTGTCCTCGCAGGTGACCGAGTTCCGTTGGGTTCCTGGGTGGGGGAGAAGCCTGGGGTGGTCCTGGGTCTGTGAGCTGAGTCTCCCTAGGGGAAATTCCAGAGAGATTCCCCAGAGTCCCGCTCCTGCTTGACCCCGGAGGGCCAGCCTGAAAGGCCAGCCCCACCCCGCCTGGACAGGTCACTGGGGTGACCGCACATAATGGCAGTTCAAAGCCGCCGCCCAGGGGCTGTCAGGACGAGGAGGGCCCAGGGGCCGCAGGGCATATGCTGGGCTGGGAGGGGGGGGGATGAAATGATGAGTGTGTCTCACAGTGAATCTGTTGGGGGAGAGTATCACTGCAGCCCCCTTGGGAGTTCCCCAGGCCTTCCCTGCCTCCCTCTGCAAGCATGAAGCAGGATTCAAGGTGCCTCCAGAGTCAGTTGAGGGCCAACTAAGGGCCAACTAAGGGCCGCTGGGGGTGGGACAAGCCAGCTTCCGCCCTCCCAGGTCTGCAGGGCTGGGACCCACTTTGGGGGCTGCGTCTCACAGCACCAGCTTGGTCTGGTCTGGCCCCCGCATACTCTCCTCCTGGAAAAGATTCACATGAGCTCTAGCGAGACTCAGAACCAACACAGGGGGCTGAAGAATGCTCATCTCACTGTCTTCATTCTCTCTTTTGGGGGCATGTGATGGGGTGTTGGACCCCACCAGGCAGTGCTCGGGGTTGACTCCTGGCTCTGGGCTCAGGGACCACTCCCGAAGGTGCCTGGGGGACCCCCGCATTGGGCTGAGCGTGGAGCCAGGGCCCCCTGTCCCAGGCGAGGGCTGGGTCCCTACGCTCTCTCGGCTCCTGATCATCTTCACTCCCTTTCTCTGAGGCA
This sequence comes from Sorex palustris, assembly GCA_028565675.1. Classification (NCBI taxonomy): domain Eukaryota; kingdom Metazoa; phylum Chordata; class Mammalia; order Eulipotyphla; family Soricidae; genus Sorex; species Sorex palustris. The sequence continues at coordinate 3,999 of JAOXYA010069996.1, forward strand.
GATGGGAAAACAGCTCAGTGGAAGTGAAGAAATGAAGAGAAAGAAGCTGTCGTTTATTTCTTTTTGGGGGTCACACCCAGCAATGCTCAGGGGTTACTCCTGGCTTTGCACTCAGGAATTACGCCTGGCGGTGTTCAGGGATGCTGGGGATCGACCCTGGGTTGGCCACGTGCAAGGCAAACGCCCTACCTGCTGTGTTATCGCTCTGGACCCTGTCTTTTAATTTTTTAATTTAAATTAAATTAATTAATTAATTAATTTTTTTGCTTTTTGGGTCACACCTGGCGATGCACAGGGGTTATTCCTGGTTATGCACTCAGGAATTACCCCTGGCAGTGCGCAGGGGACCCTATGGGATGCTGGGAATCGAACCCGGATCAGCCGCATGCAAGGCAAATGCCCTACCCGCTGTGCTATTGCTCCAGTCCCTGTCTTTTATTTCTTAAAGTTCAAAGAGGCGTTTTTTTTTTTCTTTTCTCCCCCTACAGATGGACAAATCCACTTTTCACTTTGGTGATTAGATCCAAGAACTTGTATTTATTAATTATTTATGTATTATTTGTGCATTAATTATGTATGTATTTATTAGTTGTTCATTAAAAACCACCCCCTGGTTAAAGAATGCCGCTGGAGGGGCCCTAGCCATGGCCTAGCAGGGGGGTGCTTGCCTTGCTGGCCGCTGACCCGGGCTCAATCCCTGGTACCTGGTATGGTCCCCTGAGCCCGTGGGGAGTGGCCCCTGTGCTCAGAGCCAGGAGAAAGCCTGGAGCACAGTCAGCGTGGCCCAGACAGACAGGGACAGACAGACAGGGGTGCCTGTAGGACAGTCCGTGTATGGTTTGTTAGTTGTATTTTGGGATTTGGGGCCACACCTGGCTGTGCTCAGGTCTGGCTCCTGGTTCTGTGCTCAGAGGGCACTTGGCAGTGCTCAGGGAGCACACGTGGTGCTGGGGTGGGCTCGTAGGTGACCGATGCCGGACGCACGGCTGTGCCACCTCTCTGGCCCTGCACTCTTGCTTGTGCCTTTCTGTTTGTTATTGTTTCGTGTAGGGGCTCACCAGGGCCGACTCCTGGCTCTGTGCTCAGGGGTCACTCCTGGTGGTGCTGGAGGGGCCTGGGCTGACAGCATTCGAGGAAAATGACCTCCCTGAGCTGCCAGCTATGGCCCCAGCATTTTGTTTCCTGCTATCTCACCTCTCTCTCTCTCTCTCTCTCTCTCTCTTATTTTATTATTATTATTATTTGTTTTGTTTTGTTTTTTTTTGCTTTTTGGGTCACACCTGGCGATGCACAGGGGTTACTTCTGGATCATGCACTCAGGAACCACTCCTGGTGGTGCTGGGGGACCATATGGGATGCTGGGAATCCAACCGGGGTCGGCAAGGCAAACGCCCTACCCACTCTGCTATCACTCCAGCCCATCCCTCCACCAGTGCACATTCCCCACCACCAATGTCCCCAGTAAGGCCCCCTTTCCCACCCTCCACCTCCCTGCCTCCATGGCAGACAATTTCCCCCATACCCTCTCTCTCCTTTGACCCACCTCTCTTTCCATCTTTCCATGACTTGAATTTCACTTGATGTCCCTTAACTTAGTCATTGGGGATGTTTTTCTGGCTGTTTCTTCTGTGTTTCAGGAGCCAGTGAGATATGGATGGGCCGAGTGGAGAAGGAAGAAGAGTCACATAGCGCAGCTCTGACTGTCATGCAGGGGGTGGGGTGGGTCCTGCCCTGGGGGTCTTCGGACCCAGGAGGGTCCTAGGACCTGAGAGGCCTCAGGTGTGAAGGGGAAAGTGGTTTGTGTGTCCAGGAGAGAGATGAAAGGCAGTGGCGGGAGTGGAGTCTCGGGCTCGGAGGAGGTGCCCCTGCATCAGGGGAGTGACAGGGAGCTGCTTAAACAGAGATTAGGCTGGGGAGCAGTAGTGGGAGGTCAGGGAGCCTGAGCCCAGGGGCCACGGGGACATCCGACAGTCTGAGACCTGACTCTTCCCTGCGTGGGCCTGGGGAACCTCCTAAGCCCACGTCGGGGTGATCCCCTCATTCCTGGGGGCCACAGACTCCATCCACTGTGGCCACCAGCTGTCTTGGGCTTGTGGGTGGGGACAGGGACTCAGCTGTGCCGGAACTGTGGCGGCACAGAGGTGTTCCCTGAGTATAGGACTCTGGGTCCCTGAACCGTAAGAAGGAAGTTCTGGGTGCACACTGTACCGGCCCACAACACCTGCGCTTCCTCGGGAGGACCAGACTGCTCCCGCTGGCCCTCCACTCCTCCTCCCCTCTTCCCTCCCTTCCCCTCCTCGCTCCCCTCCCTCCCCTCATCTCTCTTTCCCCTCCCTCCCTCCCTCCCTCCCTCCTTCCTTCCTTCCTCCCTCCTTCCTCACTTCCTCCCTCTCTCCCTCCCTCCTTTCATCTTTCCCACCCTCTCTCCCTCCCTCCCTCCTTCCTCCCCCTCCCTCTCTCTTCCCTCCCTCCTCTCATCTCTCCCTTCTTCCTTCCCTCCCTTCCTGAGCACAGACCCAGGAGGAACCCCTGAGCATCACCAGGTGCACCCCCCCAAGGTAGCAGAGCTGTCTGCTACGGATTCTGGGCTGTGGGGCGGAGCTGGGCTCTCCTCTGCACCTCGGGGAGTGTGACTTTGGCTCCAGTTTCTGGGGCGCTGAGTGGTGCTCAGCTGGGAGTGCTCCCAGTCCCGTGCTCCTGGCAGAATGAGGGCTTCGTTCACAGCACATGCTCTTGCCCTTCGAGCAGCCTCAGTGGACCCTGTTTTTAAGCTAAAAAAATGATTTTTTTGTTCTGTTTTAATGCCCTTTGGTCTGCACACAACACCCCCCCCCCCCGGCCCGTGTTTCTGAGGTGACGGTTCCCCTGTGCTCTCTCTCTCTTCCTCCCACAGCTTGGCTGAGCAGCTGGACAGCTTCCCTGGGAGCTCAGCCTTTGTTTGGGTGCCACTGCTGAAAGCCCGCTCAGATCCACTCTCTAGAGGGTGTCACCTGCCTGGAACCTTAGCTGGGCAAGCCCTCGGCGGGGGGCCAGGTCTGACCTCCCCTCCCTTGGGGCCCAGAGTCACCTGCACATTTTTCCTTTCTTCCTGCTTGCCCAGGGATGCAAGAGCGACTCAGACCCCTGCCAGGAAACCAGTGTGCTGGGACACGCCCCATAGCTGGTTTGGTTTCTTTTCTCCTCAAAGTGTAAATGACACCCCAGGTTCCCGCCCCCTCTCCCCCCCCCCCCCACACACACACTGTGCACACACAGAGTGCTGGAAGGTTCTGGAACTGGGCCAAGGAAGCAGCTCCGCGTATAGACAAGCTCAGCCTTCTCCGGATGCTTCTAGGGGCCTGGAGGAGAAGGAGGAGGAGGACGGTCACGGACACAGCACACGGACTGGAAAGGGGTCCTGGACAGGGTGGGGATGATGGGACAGACCCTGCAGAGTCGCAGGGGCGAGGCCTGGCATGAGCTCGTGACCCCGTGGAGAACAGTGAAAGGCAGATAAGGGGGTTGCTCAGGAGGAGCGTGGGGAAGGGGGGACCCGGGACCCCGGCTGGGGCACGCAAGAAGGAGCCTGGGCCCTCCCTGCCTCCATCCTGGGAACACGCCCGAGATCTCAAGATCCCAAGATCCCAAGATCCCGTGATGCCAGGTGACCCGCTGTGACTGAGCCTAGAGATCTGGGCGGAGCTCAGGCCCAGAGAGCAGAGGACTCAGAACGTCCAGGCATGGACGCTGCCTAGTCCATCTCACAGGGCCTCTGCGCTCCGGCGGTCACAGCTGATGCCTTTCTCCTGGCCACCCTTCCACCAGCCCGTGGCCTGTCCTGCTAGTGCCCCAGGCCCCCTGCAAGCGACACCTCTCCGCAGTGCCTACCCCTGCCCCCCACCCTCACTTGCTGTTCTGCTGTGGGGGCCTCCTGCTGGCCCCTGGCCTGCCGCTGTGATGCCCAGGGGGGTGGGCTGAGTGGTTGGGGGCCACAGGCTCACTTGATCGCACCCTTTAATGGCAGCATTGCTTGCTCATGTGCCTTTTGTCACATGGCGTGTGGAGATGCACACGCCCGGCAGTGTGTTCACAGTCACACCTTGCTGGGGGCAGAGTGCCTGGTTCTGCATCTGTGCACGGCTCCTGGGGTGAAGTCAGGCCTTCTACTGTGGTCGGAGCTCTGAGGGTCCTCCTCGGCCCTGCCACTATGGAGGGGGGAGGCTCCCACATGGTGGGTGCTCAGGGCCTTTCTGGGGGTTCCTGAGGATGTCCATGGCCCTGGCAGCACTCAGGACCATCAGGGCAACGGCCAGCGATGCTCGAAGGGGCCACGTAGCACCAAGGATGGGATCAGGGCGAGCCAAAGGTACAGGGTGTGCCCGAAGGCCAGACCTCTGGCATGGCACGGCCTCCCCTGCTCCCCCCCCCCCACCACGTCCCGTCCCTCGGAACAGCCCTTCCCATGCTTTTTTGGCCCTTCGCTTCTCAACACTATTGCTCTCTGCGTTGCTGACCCAGTGAGGCCGTTTCTCTTCCCCTCAGTTCTTGGGCACACTTCCGTTGCTCACTCTCCTCCATTTTTTTTTCTGTGTGTCCATTTAATGGAGGGAAAGGGGCGGGGGTGGGGGTCATGCCTGCTGGTGGCCGCACTCTGCACTCAGGGAGGACTCCGCGACCACATGGGGAACCACATGAGGGGCCAAGCATTGGACCTGGCTCCGTGGAGTGCAAGGCCTTCCAGCTCGGGTTCATTTTACGAAACAATCCCTACTCCGCTAGGTATTTCAGAGAATCCCAGACTCCTGTTTTTTTTTTTTCTATGTCTGTTTTCAGGGGTTCTCGGGCGAATCTGCAGAGCCAGAATTCTTGCCTCAAACACCGACCATGAGGGGGCTCGTTCCTGGCTTCCTCAGAAGCCCGATTTGTCTCCTTACACGCCCTCTCTGGAGTTGCTGCTCTCGGCCTGGGTTCCCCTGGGCTCAGTCTGGGCTTCATCGGAAGCCCCCTGGCGGGCAGGGTGAGCTCTCCCTTAGGGTGGTCAGCAAGAATCAGTTCAGCACAGGCCACCAGCTACCCCTTGGGATTCTGGATCCTGGAGACGAGACACCAGCGAGCTTCAGCACAGGCAGCTGCAGGCTCTCAGCTCATCGCCGAAGCATTCCGCAACACTCACTCTTCCAGAACGCCAGCCCCTGAACCTGGCCAGCATTCCTCACTTAATTACAGCGCCCGCTGGAGTGGCCTCCTGACGCTGATGGGCGGGCAGGAGCCCCGGGGCCTTCGCAGACAGAGGCCTAAACTGCCTCATTAGAGATGATTATAACGCTCTCAATCTTGTTGCGACTCTGGGCCTTTGAAAAAAAAAACCTGCTCAATTTTCTTTAGAATTTTTTTTTAAAGACACAGAGAATAGTTTCCCCAATCCCAGCCCCCCCATGGAGGTAGGACTGAGAAGTCGTTCCCCGCTGGATGGACGTCCATTTTGGCACAGCCATTTCTGGATGTTCGGGAGAGTCCAGGCAGCTCTGAGGGGCCCGGGCTGTTGGGTGAGGCAGATGGGCAGGGGTGACCAGGATCTCCTGAGGCCCTGCTCGCCCCACGTTCCTGACTGCTGCCATCCATGGGGCCAGCATGATGGGCTCAGGAGCACCAGAGATTCCTGTGCCTCCAGGCTGGGCTGGACTTTTCCATGCTTCCCTCGTGAGAGTCCACTGGACACCCGCCACAGAATCTAGTTGCAGAGCAGGGGTGAAGGGTGAAGGGGCAGGAAACACAGTCGCAACTCACCCCCTCCCACTGCCTAATGGGCCACTTCGTCACCACGGTTCTGAACTGGATGACCAAGTCCCCAACACCATGCCATTTTATGGTAATCTGGGGAGGGCAGGCACTCAGCAATGCTCAAGACTCACTCCTGGCAGTGGTCCAGGACCCATTTGGTGCTGTGTGTGGGGGGGTTGTGGTGGGGCACAGAAAACTGGCTCCCTGCCAGACCATCAATCTGACCCTGTAGTATCTCCCTGGACCCTCTCTCTGTTTTATTTTATTTTACTTTTTTTCTTTTTTGGGTCACACCCAGTGATGTACAGGGGCTACTCCTGCCTCTGCACTCAGGAATTACTCCTGGCAGTGCTCGGGGACCATATGAGATGCTGAGACTTGAACACAGGTCAGCCAGGTGCAAGGCAAATGCCCTACCTGCTGTGCTAACGCTCCAGCTCTCCTCTCTCCATATTAATATGAATGGACCTAGTGTGTGTGTGTGTGTGTGTGTGTGTGTGTGTGTGTGTGTGTATGTGGAGGTCACACCCAGTGATGCTCAGGGCTTACTCCTGGCTCTGCAGTCACGAATCACACTTGATGGTGCTCAGAGGACCCTATGGGATGCTAGGGATTGAATCCAGGTTGGCTGCGTGCAAGGCAAATGCCCTCTCCGCTGTGCAATCGTTCCAGCCCTCGGGTCTTGTTTCTACTCATTTAAAAGTTTTCTTTTCGGGCTGGAGAGAGAGTCCAGTGGGTAGGGCAGTTGCCTTGCATGCAGGCAAACAAGGTTTGCTCACTGACAACCCATTATGGTCCTTTAAGCATCACCAGGAGTGATGCCTGAGCATCTCCAGAGGTGGCCCCAAAACAAAATAAAGTTTGCTTGTGGTTACAGCAGTGAAAGAGAGTTGGAAAGTTAGACTGTGTATAAGCAGATGAGAAGGTGGTTCCTCACCCTGCATTCATTCAGCACTTCATTCTCAGTGTCTGCTGACCTTGAGCAGGACTTTTATGTCCTGTTTGCTCCTTGCTTGGCTCTCTCCTGGTAATAAGGATGGATCAGAGGATGGTGGAAGGACAGAGGGAGGGAATGAAGGCAGAAAACACATGCCATGGTACTTGTCCGGTGTGAATTGGGGGCGGGGGATGTGTAAGTGCCCCTGGCCCCCATCTCTACAAGAAGGGAAGTTTGGTCAGCAAGAAGCACCACATATAGGAAACTCGGGATTTCAAGATTTGGGGCTGCAAGAAACAGAACTTCTGGGAAATGAGCAAGAAAGAAAACACATGAGGAAAATAAAATTTTCAGCTGCCCGCAGACCATTACTCGTATTCTTCCCTTTACGAAGCAGGGAAAGTTTTGATCTTCGGAAAAGTTGCAGTTTGCACAATCAATTTGCAATAGCTAATCTTGTGTGGGAATTTACTTTTTAGAGCAGTTTTAAGCTGACCAGTAAAACAAGAGGAAGAGAAAAGATTCCTTTCCTGGGCCCACCCTGCATAGCCATCTCCGCTATCAGCAGTCCCTACCGCACTGCGTGTCGTAATGATGGATGACTGGATGGGCACGTCATGCTTCCAAAGCCCGCTGCGCATAGCAGGGTTCCCCCCGGGGGTAAGCACTGTGTTGAAACAGGCAAATGTCGTGGATTGTGGTCAGGGGTGGCTGGTGGCCGTGTACTCCCAGCCCCTCTGAGTTCCTTTCTCTGTCTCTCCCTTTCCCTTATCCCAGGAACCCACCCATCTCTCTGTCTCCAAGGCTTTGCTTCTTATAGCACGATGTATTTTTTTTTTAATTTTTACTAGTGAAACACCATGAGGTACAGTTGTAGACTTATAAATTTTTGTGCTTGGGTTTCAGTTATACAATGATCCAGTAC
>JAOXYA010070004.1:0-11620 GCA_028565675.1 Sorex palustris
ATCGTGGTCTCTCTGTTCTATGGCACAGCCATCTACGCCTATCTCCAGCCCAGCAACAACTACTCTCAGGATAAGGGCAAGTTCACGTCTCTCTTTTATGTTGTTTTTATCCCCATGATGAATCCCATCATCTATACACTGCGGAACAAGGATGTGAAGGGAGCAATGACGAAAATTCTTTGGAAGATTCATGGCTTGATGTGTGTGTGAGAAAGACTCAATGAAAGGATTTTTGAATTCCAGAGTCTGTAAGATGTAGATCTTCATGTATCCTATCAAAATTACCCTAACAATTTTCATTTGCCGTCATATATAAAATTCAGTGTTGGAAAAATGTAAGGTTGTGGATTCATTTCAATTTCTCGAGTGGCTGGGAACCTGTTCCCATAGCATTGCATCATAGTTATCATTTTAAACTGTCCTACAGGTTAATTTATTTTTACATATGACGATCCTATTTGGGGTCATTATTTCATTTAATTGGCCAAAAGATATAAAATATATACTAAAAAAGACATGGTTAAGTAACAGTATGGGTCACTAAAATGCTGTATTGAGTATTAACATTTTAGCATTTATTCATGGCTCTTTTATAAAGTAAGTGTTGAATATTCTGAGTCTTTCCTCAGAATTAGTTGAATGTCCTATGAAAATACAAAATATAAGCTTATGGCAAAACTTTCTCCAGTGAATCTTGATAAAGCCACCCAGAAATTTGTCTATCTTGACTTCCTCATCATAATAATCATATATTATAGTATTAATTTCACAAGCTACACATGAGAATTACTAGGTGAAGAAATCATTGTTACCAGTGAATAGTAATGTAAGTAGTAATCGCAAAGGGAATGTTTTTTTTTGTTTGTTCTTTGACATATTTGTACATAGCTAGAGGAAGAGGTATGTGTAATATCGAATTGGTTACTTTAAGTTTGTGAGCCATATTCTTCTTCCCTTCTTAAAATGATTTTTTAGAGTGGAACTACAGGAGCTCTGGGTTCACTCCTAGGCACTGAATGGTGAGCACTTCGTAATGTTTTCCTGGAATAAAAGGAAAAAAATATCTTTTGAACACATTATTGTAACTGAATGACCCGAGTTTTTTCATAGTTTATACAATTACCAAAATTAATTTAATAAACATTCAAAAATTCTTTTAGAGATAGAGTGATAGTACAATGGGCAGAGCTCTTGTCTTGCATGTGGCTCACCTAAGTTCAATCCCTGGCTCCCCATATAGTCTCCTGAACTCACTAGGAGTGATTCCTGAGTGCAGAGCAGGAGTCAACACACTCACATATTATCTGACGCTTATTTAGATTCACCAGAAGAAAATTTAAGAGACAGATAAAATGCATACTAATTAAAAATCTGCATAAGGCTAAATTAAAATTGATCTTATAATAAAACGATTATGATTCAATTATGGCCTGTGAGTATTTATATGATCATCCTAGAGAAATTAAACGTGCCATTTAATTCCCATGCTATTGATTCAAAGTTAAATGTGCATAAGTTTATTTTGAAGTTTGTTTCCTGCCCTTTGTATATGTTTAACATCATGAACAGTGTTTATAGCCATTAGAGTGTTGACATTACTACCATCACATTACATGAAAAAATTCATATAAATATAGGTTTTGATCCAGATAAACACACTGTAGCACTGTCCTCCAATTGTTCATCAATTTTGCTCGAGCGGGCCCAGTAATATCTCCATTGTGAGACTTGTTGTTATTGTGTTTGGCATATCGAATACATCACAGGTAGCTTTCCAGGCTTTGCAATATGGGTGAGATAGTCTCGGAAGCTTGTGGGGCTTTCCAAGAGGGATGGAGGAATCGAACTTGGCTCGGCTAGAACACACTGTATCTACATAATAACAGAAACTTAACAATGATCATGTATTTTTCTATGTTGACAGCTAATATACACTGTGCTGGGCCTTGAAACTTCTGAGATGATTGTTGTTGACATGACAAGTGTTATTTTTTTTATTTTCACAGAAGCACTTTAATTTTTATTCATTTGTCTGTATTTTATTATTTTATTTTTACAAAGTTGTTCACAATAGCACAGCGGTAGGGCATTTGCCTTGCACGCAGCCAACATGGCCGACCCGAGTTCGATTCCGCAGCCCCTCTCGGAGAGCCCGGCAAGCTACCGAGAGTATCCGATATGCCAGACACAGTAACAACAAAATCTCCACTGGAGATGTTACTGGGCCCGCTCGAGCAAAATCGATGATCAACGGGAGGGCCTTTACTTTACTTTTGCATCCAAAGACCATAACACCACAGGAATCCACGATTCCATAATTTTATGGGACTCATATTCTATGTTATAAAAATAAGACTCATACATTTTGTATTTTTTTTTGATAGGGGAGGGGAGTTGTTTGATTTTCACTGTGCCAGGGATCCTGCACAGGGCCTCATACACACAGCGCACCAGACCTACCAGTGAGCCAATGTCCCCCACCCTCACCTGCCCAAGATTCATACATTCTAGATTTTTCTGAATCAACAAAAGTCTAGGAATTTATCATTAGATGAAGGATTCTAATATACTGGGACAATAGAAATTGGATCCTACCATTCTAGACTCCTGCAAGTCTGTGATTTTAGAACTTAAGAGCCTAAGGTCAGTACATGGTCCCCTAAGCACCTCTAGGAGTGCTCCCTGTGCAGAGTCAGGAGTGAATCCTGAGCACAGAGTCAGGAGTAAGCCCTGAGCACTGCTGGTCACAGCCCATAAACAAACAAAACAAAAATAACCACAAAACAAAACACAAACAAAACGTAGGGCTCTAATAGTTTGAGACTCAAGAGTTTCTCTGAATGAAAACTCTGGGAACTTTAAGAATCCATCTGTTCTACCATCCTGGGCTCTATCGTCCACCAGAGCACAGACACCTATGAACGTGAACTTCTGAAATTCTCTTGGAGCAAGATTCTGTAGTCCTGCAAATCCCAGGGCTCCGGGGGCAGGGATTCCCAGATGCTGAGACTATCGGCTTCTCAGTGGCCACAGACAGGTTACTCAGGGTCTAGGATTCTAGGGTGGTGCTGTCCCAGTCACTGGGCATGTGGAATGCGGCCGACCCTATTGGGTGGTTCACTCTGGGCAAAATACATATTGGTGTAAAGGGTTACTGGAAAAAAAAAAACCAACACAAACAATGTCATTCACACATACTCAAAAATAGATTGCATGTTAAAATACTTTGAGTATGTCTATTTCAATGTTTCAATTAGCAATAATCAATGTTAATAAATTAGTTGAGGCAGACTCCTCTGTTGCTTGCTGAATTCCTGCTTAGGGTACATTCTCTCTCTCTCTCTCTCTCTCTCTCTCTCTCTCTCTCTCATTCTCATGTTCCTAAATAAAACTATTTTACTTCCAAAATCATGATTTTTCCCCCTCACTAACAAGAATTGATTGATTGATTGATTGATTTTTGGTTTGGGGGGCCACACCTGGTAGAGCTCAGGGCTTACTCCTTGGCTCTGCACTCAGGAATCTGTCCTAGAGGGGCTCAGAAGACCCTATGGGTTGCTGGGGATTGAACTGATGTAGGCCTTGTGCAAGGCAAACACCCTCCCTGCTGTGCTATCTCTCTGACCCTCGTTAACAAGAATTGAATGTGTCACCAGAAAACTTACACCCGATGCCCCTAGCTGCTGTCCTGTCTCCAGGGCAGTGCTGATCTGGATTTTAAAGACTCTTACATGGGGGCTGGGATCCACTCACAGTGGATCCCAGCTTGAACCCGGGTACTGGAGAGGATCCCTCATGCCCCACCAGGAGTGATTCTTGAGTATAGAGGCAGGAGTCCACCCTGCACTCTGCTGGGTGGGCTTCTCTCCCCTCCCTACAAAGGTTCTAAATAGTCTGAATCCATTAAAACCTCTAAAACCAATGTCCGATGTCAGGGGATCTAGGACCTCGTGACCCTGTGGCTCAGAGGCCAGGCTGCCAGGGGGTCCGTTTAGTGTCTTTGCCCTGTTCCAATCAGACAGTGGTGGCTGGAGAGATGAAGCTGCGGAGAAGGGACTTGCCTGGCACGTAGCTAAGCCCAATGCCGTCCCCAGCATCACACAGCATCCCCAGAGCCTCACCAGGAGTGATCTTCGAGCACAGAACCAGGAGTCAGTCAGCCCCGAGCACTGCTAGGTGGGGCCCCCAAGAGAACAAACACAAAACCAGAAACAAAAAGCAGATGGTTGAGGACTCCCGGAGAGCCGCTTCTCATTCTGAGAGTCGGACTCAGGGGTCCCATCTCTCCAGCTTCTGCCCCCTCCCCTGAGGCTCTGCCCTCGCCCTGTGGCCCTCCAGTCCCCCCCCAGGGGCTGTCCCCTCACTCACGGCTTGCGGCAGTGTGCTGCGGTGAGCAGCCATTGGTCGCTGACGAGGGTGGCCCCGCAGAAGAGTCGAGTGAGGGAGAAGAGCCCCACGCACCAGGGCTGGGAGTTGGGGCGACATTCCTCAGCCCCGATGGCACGGGTGTCTGCCCCGCTGTGCCCTGGAGGACAGACGGATCAATCGCCAGCAAGGTCAGAGAGCAGGGTGTGGTGGGGAGGGCCGCAGGGCCCATTGGAGGGACCCCGGGGTCTGGGACGGGGCGGAGGGCAGCGGCCTCACCGGTCAGGAGGGAAAGCAGAGCGCAGGCAAATCCCAGCCTCATGGCCTCCGGGGATCTGGAGCCTCCGCCTGGCTGAGCCCCAGCTTCTTTATGGCAAAGCCCAGGCCATGTTCTTCCTCCTCCCTGGGGCCGCCCCGTGATTAATCTTGGTTGGGAAATGTCCTGGGGGGAGGGGGAAGGCCCCAGAGCCCTGACTGCCCCCCTCCAGGAAGGGGGTGGGGCTGGGGTACCCCGGGAGGCAGATCAGGGGGACTGAGTCAGGGTGGTCTTGGGGGGCTGTCCAGGGAGAGGGGGGCCTCCCTCCCCAGGACCTCAGGAAGTGCATCTGGTGCAGGAGGATGAGGAGAGGAGGAAGATCTCAAGGCACTGTCTAAGTCTGATGGATGGTGACCCCAGGCCCAGGTCAGGGGCGGCTGGAGGGATGCCCAAAGCAGGTCAGTCGGGGTGGAGAACCAGGCATGTGGGCAGACTGGGGGTGAGGCCAGGTAAGGGAGAGAAAGGGAGGGAAAGGAAGCAAACAAGGAACTGGACTAAAAAACGCAGAGGGTCCAGGGCAGAGAGAAGGGCGAGTGGGCGCGGGAGAGGAGGAAGGAACCCAGAGCCAGGCTTGCTCCTGCCTGCAGTCCCCGCCCCTATACCCCATCACCCAGGATGATGGCCAACCTGCCCCCATCAGAGATGCTCCTTAAGATCACATATGGGGGGCCGGAGCCATGGCCCAGGAGGACGGGGGGGGGCTTGCCTGGCATAGAACCAACCCAGATTCAATTCCAGAGTCCCCCAAACACCACCAAGAGTAATTTCTAAGCATCACCGGGTGTGGCATAAAAAAAAGAAGAAGAAAAGAAAAGAAAAGAAAAGATGGGGGCTGGAGCAATAGCACAGCTGGTAGGGCATTTGCCTTGCACCAACCTGGCCAACTCAGGTTCGATTCCCAGCATCCCAGATGGTCCCCCGAGCACCACCCAGAGTAATTCCTGAGTGCATGAGCCAGGAGTAACCCCTGAGCATCACCGGGTGTGACCCAAAAAGCAGAAAAAGAAAGAAGAAAAAGACAAGGGGGGAAGACCATATGGCAGTAGGGAACATTCTCCAGTTTCCCCCCACCCGTTTCTCTACCTTCCCTCCTCACCAGATGGACAGCCCTCCTTCAGGGTCCGCTGTGCAGACTCATCTCTGGATGCCCTCAGCAGGTCACCCAGGCAGGGGTGGACCCAGGGGAGGGAGATAGTAATTGAATGAGTATGTCTTTCTCCATATCCCTCTGTTCCTGGTGAACTCCTGTGCAACCTTTACGAGTAAACCTAAATGCCCCCTCCAGGAAGCCTTCTCTGGTTTCCTCAGATAGAATTCATCTTTTGTTCCCTTTGGGAATTCACGTTTTTGTACACATTCTGTTGCCATTCAGGTTGGCTGAGTCCACCTTGAATGTGACCTCACTATTATATAATATATTTTGTGTGTGGGCTGGAGTGATAGCACAGCGGGTAGGGCGTTTGCTTTGTATGTGGCCGACATGGCCGACCCAAGTTCGATTCCTTTGCCCCTCTCGGAGAGCCCGGCAAGCTACCGAGAGTATCTTACCCGCACCGCAAAGCCTGGCAAGCTACCCGTGACGTTTTCGATATGCCAAACACAGTAACAAGTCTCACAATGTTACTGGGCCCGCTCGAGCAAATTGATGAACAACGGGAGGACAGTGACAGTGATTTTGTGTGTGTATGTGTTTGATGTGTGGGGGAGCCAGTGAGGGTGACTCTGCTCTGCGCTCAGAGGTCACCAGAAGGCGGTGCTCAGGGCTAACGGTTGAACTTCCTCTGACTGCACACAAGACAAAAAAGTTTTCAGCCCTGGGCTGTCTCTTTGGCCCGGGTGCAGTGGTTCAGGGTCCGTCTCTGATCTGGGGCTCAGGTCCAAATGTCCAGGCTGATCATGGTTAAGTGCTAGAGCCATGAGCAAGTCCCTGGGCCTCTCTGGCTGTCCCATCTATGCAGCATCTGGAGCTCTAGGGGCCGCCAGAAGGGACACGTCTGGACCCCCAGGAGGCCTGGTGCATGGTGACACCCGAGCCTGTCTGCTGGGAGCCTGCTCCGCCTTGGTGCCGGCACGAAGCCCCCTGACAGCACTGTTTGTTTGTTTGTTTGTTTGAGGGGTGGGGCACACCTGTGGTGCCTAGGGGTTACTCCTGGCTCTGTGCTCAGGAATCATTCCTGGTGGTGTTCGGGCAACCCTCTGGGATCTGGGGATCAATCCTGGCTAACCACATGAAGGCCAATGTCCTCCCTCCTGTCCTCTCGCTCCTGCCCCCAGCCCCCGGCGCAGGTCTCACAGCCTCTCCTGCCTGGTCACTGAGATCTGACTGAGGCTCCAGGCTAACGGCTCCACACATGCGCTCCTGGGCTCCCTGCTGTGCCGTGCCACTGTGCCTAGCAATCAGGCAGGTTTCTAGCCCATTGCCTCCTCACCCTCCCCAGAGGCGAACCCCCTGCTTCCCAGAGAGGGAGCTGGGGGGAAGAAGGCACCAGCCACTTGCTCTGGTCACACAGTAAAGGACACTTCACTGCACCCTGAGCTCCCAGTTGTCCCCTGAAGCCTGGGGAAAGGGTTCTCTCGTAGACCAACCTTCCCTAGTGGATGCAGGAGTCCTTGGGCCCTCCCAGGGGTCCTTCTACTCACTTCTGTCACCCAGTAGTGCAACCATACTGCTCTAGACTCTGCCTGGCAGCCCAGTGGGTAACTCAGAGACGCTGCACAGAAGGCCTGGGTGCAGTGGGGGGGGGGGGGGCTAGAACAAGCCAACACCTCATTTTATTTATTTTTGCTTTTTGGGTCACACCCAGCGATGCTCAGGGGTTTCTCCTGGCTCTGAACTCAGGAATTACCCCTGGCGGTGCTCAGGGGACCATATGGGATGCTGGGAATTGAACCCGGGTTGGCCACATGCAAGGCAAATTACCTACCTGCTGCTAACACCTCATTTCATCTGTAACTGCTACCAGAATTTTTTTTTCCTTAAATATATGAGTGGAACAGATGGGGAGAGAAGGGAGCTCTCCTTGAGCCAGAACTTTAAAATCCTGGAAGGCTTCCTGGAGTAGGTGACCTTTGACTAGGCCCTTGAATGGCAAGAATGTAAAGCTTGCCAGGCTCCCAGACCTGACCAGCAGCTTCCTGAGGGTAGGACCTGGTCTGAATCATCTCCAGGGCCTGGTGTCAGGCACAGCTCAGGAAATGCCTGTGGTGCGTGACTGAAGGATGGGACGAAATGGGCTTTGAAAATGAGCTGGGTTTCTGAGTTTCCACCTACTTGGCTTCTTCTGATTCATGACAAATGTGACAATTTCCTGGTTGTATTTATGGGGTGGGGCGGGCGTGTGTGTGTGTGTGTGTGTACGTGTGTGTGTGTGTGTGTGTGTGTGTGTGTGTGTGTTTGTAGAGCGGGGAGGGAGGATAGTTCCTGAAGCCAAGGCTTAGACCAAGGGCATCTGTCCTGGGCGGATTCTGGGAACCAGAACCAGCACTCAGTGCCAACAGATGCTCGACAGATGGGGGTGCACACACCGTCTGCGCAGGCGGGGGGGGAGGGGCACTGTCCAGGCCCAGGGCAGGCGAAGAGCACAGCCAGGAGTGCACTGGGCTGTATGTGGAGAGACCCGAGCCCGATACTTGCTCCTGAGTCCTGCCAGGCATGACCCCAGCACAGAGCCAGATGCAGCCCCTGAACAGCACTGGGCGTGGCCTCAAGTCAAAACATAAAAGTAGGGGCTGGAGCGATAGCACAGCAGGTAAGGCTTTTGCCTTGTACGTGGCCAGCATCCCCTGTGGTCCCCCGAGCATCCCCAGGAGTAATTCCTGAGTGCAGAGCCAGGAGTAACCACTGAGCATCACCGAGTGTGACCCAAAAAGCAAAAGCAAAACGAAACAAAACATAAAAGCAAACAACTAGGCTTGGCTCCAGGGTCAGACAACTGTGCTCTTCCCTGACTGTTCACCTGTCCCCTGCCCTGTCCTGCCCTGCCTGAGAGCACTGCAGGCAGAGAAGCATCCCTCCCTCCTCAGGATTGAATTTCCAAGCTCATCTGGGGGCCAGAGGGGGAGACAGGGATGTGACTCAGTGGCCCAAAATACACGCCTTCCACTGCATGAGCCCCCGGCTTCAGTCCCTGGCGGTGGTCCACAGGCCAATAGGTGGACTCAGAGCCCGTCGGGAGCTGGGCAGACTGCAGCGGGGACCCGGAGCGGGGTGGGCAGGGCTGCGATTCCCGGGCCCCCCTGGAGGTGGGGCTCTCAGCTCCACGCGGCTGACCCCTGACCCTCCGGAACTTAGCAAGTGGGCTCAGGTGTGCCTGGGGGCGAGGCAGGTCAGGGGTTCAGGAAGGCAGAGCCCGGAGCAGCTGAGTCAGGATGGCACAGGCGGGAGGCGCCGCGGTGGGCGGGTCCGGTGGGCGGACCCGGACGCGCGCAGACAGTGGGAAGGGGTGGAAGCCGCTTCAGGGGAACGCTCTGAACCTGGGGGGTGGGGAATGTGATTCTTCCATCTGCCCGACAGGAGGGCAGGGTGCAGGGGTGGAATTTGAGGTGACCCCTGAGTGTTTCCTTCTGGAGCGAAGTCACACATTCTCGCAGGACCTCGCTATGTTCGCGGTCATAGCACTAGGCAGAGGTCAGCGCCCACTGAGTGGTGCTTTCCGTGACTGTTGGCATGGCAGCGCGTGCACACACGTCATAGCATCATCTCACAACACACCAATGAGGTAGGCACTTCATTGTCCCCATTTTCCAGGTGAGAAAACAGAGGCCCAGAGACGGTGCTCAGCCGACTCAGCTGAGCCACACAGCAGATATGGGGAGCGCGGAGTGGGGATAGAGGAAGTCACGCTGGGTGACAGGTCCCTCTTCCCTGCTGTGCCAGGGGGGTCCCAGTGTGGGAGAGTGGGGCAGGGTGGCTCAGTGGGTGCGGATGGTCTTCTCAATCCAGGGCACGTATTTGCAGATCTGCGTGTAGACAGCAGGGTGCTGGACGGAGCCACAGGGGTATGCGCCCCACGAGAGGATGCCGTGCAGGGTCTCCTCACACACCAGAGGGCCCCCAGAGTCACTCTGTATGGGCGGGAGGAAGGAGAGGGGTCCAGGCACTGTTATCTCCTACGGTGGTGGGGGGGTTGGGGTGAGGCCAGGCAGGGGCTGGGTGGACCTGGGCGTTTCATATGAATTGGGGTACAGGGTACAATGTTGGGATGTTGGCTGGGGGCAGGAGTAGGGAGGGCTAGTCTGGGTATCTGGGGAGCGGATAAGGATGGGGACCCCGGGGCAGGACCAGGGGAGGAGGGCCCAAGGAAGAGGTAAGGGGACCGAGGGACCAGTCGTGTCCCACCCCACCTGGCAGGGGTCCTGGCCCTGCTCCAGCCCTGCACACATCATGCCGCTGCTGAGCACGCCCGGGTAGAAGACGTTGCACTCCTGTAGGCTCAAGACCCGAACTCCGGCACAGTGCAGCCCCCTGTTATAGTTCACTGACGGGGAAAGACAGGGTGGGTGAGGGCCGCGGGTCCGAAAAGCAGCGACCCAGTCCCAGCCCCAGGCCCTCCAGCCCTCCTCCTGGAGACCCGGAAGTTTGGAACTCCAGCTTCCACCTTCAGACCCAGAATTTTGGGGCCCCCAGCCTTCTCCCTCAGACTCTTCTTTGCAGAGTCACAGGCCTCTGGGTCCCTGCCTTGCCTCTTCGAGTGGCCGAGGTGCCCCAGCCAGCCACCTGGCACCAGTCCCCGGGCTGGGCACAGCGGTAGGGCAGGCGCAGGGTCTGCACGCGGGGTCCGAGCACCACGGGCCTGGCCAGCTTCAGCAGCATGAGGTCGTGCTCGTCTGTCCGCCGGGGCAGGATGGGGCCCGAGCCCTGGCGGTACTTGGGGTGGAGAAACGGCCGGGAGGTCCGGCGCAGCTGCTCACCCTGGAGAAGCAGCAGGTGGTCGTCCCCGATGCGCGCCCACAAGGGCCTGGGGAGAGAAGCGTGAGCAGAGCCGGCTCGGCACGCGCGCAGGTAGCGCCAGACCCGGAGAGGCGGGGCCTGGACACCTGAGTTTCGGAAGCAGAAGCAGTGGGGAGGGAGTCCAGTGGGTGTCGGGGCTGCTGCGTGTGGCAGGAACTGAGGGCTAGAGGGGTCTGCACGGGAACCCCCTCCACTAGTCCCTCGGCGAGGGTAATCTAAAGGCGAGCATTTATTCTGACTTCTGAATTCCGACAGTGCTAAGCAGAACCCAAGGAGAACTGGCATGGGATGCTGGCTGGCACAGAGACGCATCAAAGAATCACACTGCCCTCTGGCGGCCAAAGCACACCCCACCGCTTCTCCTATAGGAAGCCCGCCTGGACTGGACAACCCCACTGGGCAGCTGGGAGCGTTTCACCGACTCAAATGTCCCTTCCCTCCCCCGCCCCTCAGGACCTGACTCCACAGCCCCCCTGCGGTGTTCCCCAAGGGTTCCTCCCTACTTGCTGTTCCCGCAGTGAGCGGCCGTGAGCACCCAACTCTTGTCCACCAGGACGCCCGCACAGTGGAACGAGAGGCCGTTGAAGAGTGAGACCTGCCAGGGCTGCGAGCCACGCGGGCACGGGGAGCTGGAGGCCGCGAGGTCCCGGGCGGTGCCGTTTGCGAGGAGCAGCCCCGCCTCTGCGGCTGCAGGAGAAGGGGCGGAGATCAAACCCGGCGCGATAGCCCGGCCCGGGCGTTCTGAGCGACCCCCGGTGGATTAGCAGAAAGGAAGGTGGGCGGCGGGACCGGGAGAAAACCCCAGGGGAAAACTCAAGGAGCGCGGTCATTCCTGAGTGCAGCGCCAGGAGCGACCCCCGAGCTTAGCTGAGTGTGAACCCCAACGCCCCCAGTAAAATAAAAGAAAGAAAACGGGACTGATGTTCAGTGGGCTGGGATAGGACGCGAAGGGGCGGGATTATAGAGCGAGAAGGCGGTCGGGGGCGGGG
>JAOXYA010070022.1:0-11620 GCA_028565675.1 Sorex palustris
CCCACCCCACCCCCACTTGGTGCGTCCCCCTCTTCCCGGTACCCACCGAGCACCACCCCGTCCTTCTTCCCGCACCGGAGAGGGCGTGTCGGCACGCGGCGGGGAGAGCGCCCACCCGACAATGGGCCCGTGGCAGAGCGGGGCGCCCCCCGCCGCCCACCCCACCCGGGGGACTGGCTGGCACGGTGGCGGCACCCGTGGCGCAGGGCCCTGCGTCCAGTGAGCGCTCGGCGGGGCGCGAAAACCACGACTGGCCGGCTGGGAAAGGGGGGATGGGGGTGCTTCTGATGACGAGAGGCCGACCCGGGAGTCTCAGCACTTCCAACGCGGAGTCAGGTTTGCGAACCGCCAGAAACGTGTCATTAATTACCGAGAGTTCGGGGGCGTGTCCCTCGCAGCCGATTGTGAGTTCAATCAAGTTGCAGGGTGCTTGGCGAGGTGGACTAATTCGCCTTTGCAAGAAGAGCGTTATTAGCGCTGCGGCGGACTGTGGGTCCGCGTAATTTAGCTCGTCCACCGTGACTCAGACGGTCGTTTTTCCAGGCCCCGCCAGGAGGGAGCATCGAGTGTTGGTATAACCTGGCACAGTGCTCTGGCAGGAGGCTTATCCCCCAAGGAGTCCCGCGTGCCCAGGTTGATTTGGGAACTGATGCATCATTTTCCCAGCGTCCCCCCATGCAGATTTAACCTCCGCTAGGCAAGTGGGGGAGGATCAAATAAGCCTTTTAAAAGAGCTTAAATCTAAGCACCTAATTCCAGGCTGTTCCCTTTGACCCTTGAACTGACCATTTGAAGCGCAAAACAACCGGAGGAAAATACTTGGGGGTGGGGGGGAGGGGGCTGGGAGGGGACAAAAGGAACCATGTGTATCAGATTTACTCAACAATGGGAGATGCTCTGGCTTGGAAAGTTGCAAGATCAAAGGTGTGTGGAGCAACCTATCACCGCTGCAGAAGACCCCTTTCCCCGGGGCCACTCTGCCGACTCAAAAGCACCGCCCCCCCCCCTTCTCTCATTCCATGAAGAGGAGAGCAACTTCTGGGATTAACTGGAGCAGGGAGTTGCTAATCAATGGCATGAAGTCTCAATTACGCAAAATGAGTTCATTCTGGAGCCCCCAGCCCCACTTTTTGCTGATAATTAACAAGGTTGTATTCTCCCTTTTGAAATGTGTTAAGGGGCACGAGATAGTACAGGGAGGGCTAAGGCACTTTCTTTGCTTTCAGCCCACCAGGATTTGATGGCTGAAATCACATACAGTTCTTGAATAATGCCTCCCGCCCCCCCCCAAAAAAAGCCCACAACTTTTTAATATATTAAGAGGGTAGATCTGGTATTTGGTGTTATTAGTGTTATGAAGAAAAAATAATTTAGAGAATTACAGTCTAGGGAGCTGGCTTAACTCAGAGGGCTGGACATGTTTTTCAGGCTGGACTTCGACAGCCAGTGGTAACAAGCCCTTCCCTATCAACAGAAAGTAAAACCCCACCCCCACACTACCGCCCCCAGCAGTGTTCCAACAAGAAAGGGCGGGAAGAGGAATGATACGCAGCGTTTTTAATAAGCCTGGGGAATGGAGAGTCTGAGCAGGAAATTGACAAGACCAGACTTACACCCTGAGGGGGCCGGGATGTGGTTCATGGTAGAACATCTATGTTGCAGGACCGAAGTTTTTAGATTCAATCCCAAGACTACTCTTCCTCCGCTCACCCCACGCCAAACTCCACCCCCAATCAACCAGATTTTCTCTTCCCTTCAAAACACCCAGCGCATACTAGGCAGGTGCCGAGATCTGATTAACTTGCAATTCCTCCCATGGGTACTAGCATTTTTTTCTAATGGCTCCTAGGAGGAGGAACCCAAAGGAATGAATCTCTTCTAAAGGAATTTCATCTCCTGTGATATCTTGGCAAAGAGAGACTAGGAGGCAGTGAAGCCTTTCCAAAATAATCCCGATCAGGGGGGCCAGAGAGTACCAGGGGCAGAGGGCACTTGCCTCTGCCCGCCCTCACACCTGGCAGCACTCTAGAACTACACTGCCACCCCCGACCCAGGCTCAATCCCCGGCACCCATATGACACTCAGTCTCACCAGGCACAATCCCAGAGCACAGAGCCAGGAGTAAACCCTAAGCACCACTGGATGTGATCCCCCAAATTAAATAATAATCGCTCTGGTCCTTCTCTGTCCTGGAGATGATGAATCCGGGTGTCCACGCTGTTTCCTAGCTCTATCAGCTCTAGGCGACTGAGGGGCTGCGGGTTGAGATAGCAGTGCTAAGGGTGCCATGTGGTTCTGGGGATTCAGACTGAATCTGCAGGATGAAAGGCAAGAGCTATACTCCCTTGCCTTCCCAGGCTATTGGATCTCTGCAGCCAGCCTCTGTTTTCCCTAGGGATCCTAACTCAAACTGTTTCCAAGCTTGAAACGAATATCACCCATCAAGAGGTTGTGCCTATCACCCCTTGTGAGTCCCCTCCCTTCCTAGAAGTGGTTTTGAACTCTGAGGGCCCCTGCCTGTCCTCACACCTGGAAGCATTCTAGAATCTGCTGGGCAGGTGAGGGAGGAGGGGAGGGTTTAGTTTAGGTTTGGAAAAATTTATTTATTTTATTGATAGAGGTTCTGTGATTTACAATGTTGCTACCGATGGTTTCCTGTACTCAATTCCCACACCACCATCAGCAGTGTACCCACCTCCCTCTCCCAAAGACCCCAACACCCCTCCTTTTGAACCCTTCCCATCAACTCTTCTTTGTGCTGCCTTTGGCCCCTGGTTGCTACCCTGCTATGTATCTTCAAGATGCACATATGAGACCGTTCTGTATTTGTCCTTTTCCTTCCGACTGACTTTGTTCAGCACGATATCCTCTAGTTCCATCCATGTCACAGCAAATTGAATAATTTTATTCTTTCCTAGAGCTGTATAGCATTCCATTGTGTATCTATATCACAACCCCCTGATTTATTCATCCATGAGTTGGACATTTGGGTCATTGTTTCCGTATCTTTTTTGTTGGTGGTGGTTTGGGGCCACACACACCTGGTAATGCTCAGCTGGTACTCCTGGCTCTGCATTCAGAAATTATTCCTGGCAGTGCTCAGGGGGACCATATGGGATGCTGGGGATTGACCCCCGGTCAGTTGCCCTACCCACTGTACTATCGCTCTGTCACCTATGCTTATATCTTGGCTATTGTCCTAACCTCTCTGAAGGGTGTTCGTGGGGGAGATGTCCTTGCCTGGCTGCCATTCCCAGGAGTCTCGTTTAAATAGTAAAGGATGTGCCTTAGAGCGATAGCACAGCGGGTAGGGCGTTTGCCTTGCACTCGGCCGACCCGGGTTCGATTCCCAGCATCCCATATGGTTCCTGGAGCACCGCCAGGAGTAATTCCTGAGTGCATGAGCTAGGAATAACCCCTGTTCATTACCGGGTGTGACGGGTATGACCCAAGAAAAGAAAAAAAGTGCTGTGCCTGACCATCAGGAGGTTGTGTGTGTGTGTGTGTGTGTGTGTGTGTGTGTGTATGTGTGTGTGTTTTGAGAAGTGGGGATGGGGGAGCCACAGCCAGCAGTGCTGGGGGCTTCTCCCAGCTCTGTAGAGAGAACCATGTTGTACGGAGCATTCGCTGGGCTCCTGCTCTCAGCCCATTGAGCTCTTCCCGGCTTCTCTCATCACGTTTTTGAGGTTTTGGGACCAAGAAGAGTGGTAGGGTGCATGCTTTGCATGTGTGAGGTCCTAGGTTTAGTCCCCCCCACCCCTGCAACCCCTAAAATAAATAAAAATTGAAATAATACGGCTCCAAGAGGTAGCTCATATGACTGGAGCATCTGCCTTACATGCAGTGGTCATTAGTTCAAGCCCCAAAGCCTGAGCAGCCCTGCAAGGCTGCTTGGAGTGCCCTAAAGTAAGTGACCAGATGCTTCTAATATGCATCTTATTTAAAAACCCTGATCTAAGGAAGAAAGAAGATGCCCATGACCAATTAAAGTAGAATCTCTGGTCTCCAGAATGGGTTTTTGTTTGTTTTATATTTTTTGTTTTGCTTGTTTTTGTGCCATACCCAGCAGTGCTCAGGGGTAACTCCTGGCTCTGGGAATTAGCCTAGCAGTGCTCAGGGACTATGTGTGATACTAGGGAGTCGAGCCCCAGGTCGGCCACGTGCAAGGCAAGCGCCCTGCCCGCAATATTATCTCTGCAGCACCGCTAGAATGTTTTAAATAGATTGTGTACATTTTATTCCATCATCATATAATGTTGTATGGGCACATGTGTATTTTGTTATTTGTTTTTGAAAAACGGGGATCACATCACACACGTGCTTCCTAGTCTTGTTATAAGTGTGTCCTGTTATACTTGCTATTCAACAGTTTCTGTAGAAATTCCTCCGGGCCCACTAACGTTATTCGGCTATGTTGTTCTTTTCATTTTCTTTTGACATCATTTCAGAAAGATGGAAAAGAGCTGGCATGTTTACCCTTCATGAGACTCCCTGACTTCTGCTCTGTCATGGCCTTGGGACGAGCTTGTCAGATGATTCTGATGTGAGAAGAGCTGCTTGGGGAGGTCCCTAGGCTGTCGTGAGATTTCAGGACTCACCTGTGGGTTTTCTGTCCCCTGTTTTAGGAATTGAGAATCAGAATCAGCTTGAATTCTTAGCTCCTTTGCTTCCCAGTTTTCTGTGCCTGTTTCTTAAATTTTATTTTATCTTTTTCAGTTTGAGGTCCACACCTGATGATGCTCAGGACTAACTCCCGGCTCTGCCTGTACTTGGGAATTACTCCTGGGGCAACTTGGGAGACCGTATGGGATGCTGGGAATCTATCCCGGGCTGGTCACATGCAAAGCAAGCGACTTACTCGTTGTACCATCTCACTGACCTTGTGCCCCTGTTTCTTGATCTATAAAATCATGTTTTAAATGCTAACTCTTGGGGCCATGCGAGGACTAACTCAGATTACTTGATAGTTGGCATACAGTAAACTCTCAATAAAGGTTAAAATGTTTTGATCAGAGGGTGGAGAGATAACATAGTCTTTCCTGCTGTCAATCCTAGTACAGTTCCCCAGTATCACAGAGTTCCTCCAAGCACTGTAAGATATGAGCTCCCCTCCCCCCAATAAAAAAATTCTGTAGGCTGGAGAGTTAGTACAGTGTTAATGCACTTTCCCCACATGTGATGACCCAGATGCAAGAGGCAAGCACCTGCAACTGGTCCCAATACCCATCTGGTCCCCTGAGCACCAGTAGTGGGGATCGCAAGGTGCATGGCCAGGAGCTCTGGAGTGTGACCCCAGAATGGTACACAAGATTTTTTATTAGATAACATAGTGACCAACAGTGCATGCTTTGCATACACAGGACCCCAATGCAATCCCCCGCGTTGTTTGCCTCTTCTCAAATACCACAGGTGTGGTTCCTGTGGGCTCTAGAGCACTGCCAGCATGGACCTGGTGGTCCCAAGTACCACAAAACCCGAGCATTGAACCAGAATCTGACCTGTCTGACCAAGTATCACCAGCAGTGACCCACCCCTGTCCCCAGGTCCCCTATTCACTCATTGGGAGCCCTCCATCCCCACCCCAAAAAAGTTATACTGGGCCAGAAAATAGCACAAAGGAACTGTTATGTACGTGTTACATACATGAAAAAGCCCAGTGTTTGAACCCCAGCGCCTCAGGGGCCCCTGAACAGCACTAGAAGAAATCACAGCCTCCAAAACAAAACAAAATAAAACAAACAAACAAAAAAAACCCTACCTGGTGTGTTTCTCAGCATTGCTGGGTGTGGCTCCAAAAGTTAAAAAAAAAAAAAAAACACCCAAACCTGTATTGATCATTACCTGACTCAAATAAAACTGACTTAAGCTTGCTATGACCTTTAAGCAGAAATCTTTATGAGCTTGGAGCCACTAACTCCCTTAGAAAAATTGGGGAGGTGTCAGTGCCTAAGAGAGGCTCCAAGTTAGAAACAGAGCCCCCTTTCAAAGGGAAACTAGCAAGAAACAACAAATCTGGTCGGTCCCAGTGACTCACCCTCTGTGATGTTTTGCATGTGTTTGTGGATGGTGGCCGGGGATACACCCAAGTTTAACCTCAGTGTACAGAATGTGTCCCCGGGCAGGAAATGAACCAACCCAAGGTCACAAGCCAATGCCTAGAGTTGTGAGGCTCTATACTTAGGTGCCAAATCCAGGTGGAAGTTCACAGGGGGCAGGGGTACCCTAGGATCCTGGAGGCAGGTCCAAGCTCCCCCTTCAAAGGCTGCTCCTTAGTCCAAGGCCAAGTGGGGATGGGGGCCCTTAGCTGCCGCATGTTTCCATCCTTCCTGAGAGCCTGCACCCTAAGATCTGTATGAGAAGTTTCCCCAATTCAAAACTGTCTGGAAGTTTCCAACATTGAAGAATTGGACAAGTTATGCAACTTTTTGATCCTGAGAATAGATTTATTCACAGGAAAGATGTAAACAGGACAAAAAAGAGGTAAGAGTGTATGTTTCTGGGGCCAGGTAGATAGCACAGTGGGTAGGGCATTTAAGCTCGTATATGGCCAACTTGGTTGGATTCTCAGCACTGCATACAGTCCCCAGAACCCCACAAGGAGTGATTGATCATTGAGCACAGGGCCAGAAGTAAGCTCTGAGTACCACTGGGTATTGCGTATCCCCAGCCACCACCCCGCACCTCCCAAAAAAAGAAATTGTGTTTGTCCATAAGGAGAGACGTGTCTGATGACTCTAGATCACCGGAGAAGTTTATCTGCCCTACACTTGCATGGGGATAAGGATGGTTTAATGCCTTTCCTTCGCTTGTTCTCTATGCCAAACCACACTTGTTCTCCCAGGAGCCTATGATTTTCTTGGCTACATTCATAGTCTCTCAAGCTGCTGACTGAACTGCTAACTTAGCTTCTGAATTACCCTATTTGAGAACTGAGCTGTCAGGGGAATGGATATCCCCGCTGCAAATAACAGAACAAAACCATCCAGGACCCACCACCTCCCTCTTTTGCAGCTCAGTTCTTTCTACTCCAAACAAGCCAACAACAACTACAACAACAAGGAACATTGAGGAAGCTATGTGTTCTGGTTAGGGTAGCAATAAAAAAAGAACATGAAAGGCGTCTTATTTTAGAAAACATTACCTTTCACATACTGGGGAAGCAGCTGAAAAATATCTAGTTATTTCTAAACCATCAGAAGCGGCTGAGTTCACCTAAAAATAGAAAAATCTTGGGCTGAAGAGATAATGCAAAGGTGAAGGTGCATGCCTAGCAGACAATTTGGTCACACTCATGGTTCAAGTCCCAGCACTGAAAATATGGTGCGAGAACACTGCCAGGCTCCTTAAAGAACAAACAGGAAACAAAGGAAAATATCAGACGATGTACAACCCCCCAACATTTTGTCAGGTAAACTCCGGGGGATTGCTGTTTTCATAAAGAGGAGATTCTATCTATCCCTGGAATCCCCGCCTGCTACAAGCACATAAATGTGCTAAGTAAATCATAATCTGAATCACTTGAAATATAGGGCAGAGCTTGCATGAAAGAAGGGAAACCCTGGCACTGGGGGATGACTCAAATGCACATGCTTTGCACGCATAAGCACCACATGGTCCTAGGGTGCTGCTGGGTGTGGCCCAAAGAAAAAAACAAAATTGAAAAATAAAAGCAGTTGGGGGTGTGGGGTGAGGGGGGGAATATCTTCAGAGGCCAGAGACTAAAAGGAAGCTGGAAACCACAAGAGAATGTGCGCCTGTGGAAGCCTCCATTCTTCCACATTCTTCCCAAATGACAAAATCTTGGGGTTTGGTACGTGGTATGATATTTTTCTTTCTGTCTGTTTCGTGTTTGTTCTTTAAGGATCCACACCTGGCAGTGCTCTGGCTCTATTCTCCTGGTCACAGTAATCAGGGGTCTGGGAAATTCAGACACCCAAAGAGAGGCCAGAGAAAGGAGCCCTGAATGTGTGTGTGTGGAAGGAGGAATTCAGCTGGGAAGCCCCTGCAGAACCAGAGCCCTAAAGCTTCTCCCTGAAGTACACGCAGCTTCAGGGGTAGCTGGGAAAAGTCGGGTGCCTCCAGAACAGGCTACTGACCTACAGGTGTCTTGGGTTAGGCTAAAAGCACACACTGGACGTTGGATCCGGAGGTTTGCACTTGGCTGGCTGTGTGTGGAGTGTGAATTAGCCTTACCTTGAATAGATCCAAAACACCTAAGATGAGAATTCATGTGAGGATTTGTTACTGGCCTAAAATAACCCTGGGCAGTGCTCAAAAAACAAATGAAGAAATGGCTTTGAGGAGACCCCGCCCTCCCACTCCCATCCAGTTCTCATAGGAACCCCCATAGCTAAAGACCCCGGAAATGAGGTCACGGTTCAGAGCTAGTAAAGCACACAAGGAAACCTCCCATCGGTCACGCTCAAGAGCCAGCAGACATAACATGCGCCCTTCTCCCGCAAAAGCTGAAGGAGATCCAAGTCCCATGAAGATAACTGTTTGAGAGGATCAAAACATGAGAGAAGGGCATAAAAATGTAAGACACTGTTAGGGGGGGAAAAGTGTATTTTAAGGAGAGGCCACCTGGAAATGGAAACTGTAGTTATTGAGATGCCCCTGTGTATGTGTATCCTATATGGACAGATGAAGGAGTGGTACAGGTCCAGAGCTGAAATGAGAGTTTCTGTTAGACACAGAGAGCTCACAAGGCTAGTGAACATTCTTTGCACGCGGGAGAAGAGGTTTCAGTTGTTGGCATTGCACAGTCTCCTCACTCCCAACAGGAGTGAGTCCTGAGCAGTGACTTTTAAACAGCAAGCCAGGAAGAGCCCTTGTGCACTCCGGGTTCCACCCACATCCCCACTCAAAAAGAAAGAAAGAAAGAAAGAAAGAAAGAAAGAAAGAAAGAAAGAAAGAAAGAAAGATTCTGATCAGAAAGCAAAGGGAAATAGGAAGTAAAAAGCTTTTCTTTTTCTTTTTAAAGCTTAGGCCACAGAATGACATAAAATGATGGGGGGATGGGGGTTTAAGATTGGATCCTTGGCATCCCACATGGCCTGCCAGGAGTTATCCTTACACACAAAGTCAGGAGTAAGCCCTGAGCACAGCCAGTGTGACCCCCAACTCCCCCCCAAGGGAAAGAAACTGATAGAGAATGGGGGGAAAGGGAAGCAGATATTCCGAGATAATGGCTGAGGGTTCCCCAGAGTTGATAAAGCGCACAAAGGTTCGGATTTGGGTAGCACCACATGTTCTAAACAAGATGAACCCAATTTTCTCAGGTTAAATACTTTTACTAAAAATTGCTGTTTGCTCTGTATCTCATTTCCTCAAAAATGGTACTATCACCACTACCCACAACTTTTTTTTTTTTTGGCTTTTTGGGTCGCACCCGGCGATGCACAGGGGAATCTCCTGACTCTGCGCTCAGGAATTACCCCTGGAGGTGCTCAGGGGATGCTGGGAATCAAACCCGGGTCAGCTGTGTACAAGGCAAACGCCCTACCTGCTGTGCTATTGCTCCAGCCCCTTAAAAATAATTTTATACAGAGAGAATGGGCTTCTCCAGAGTGGGAAAAGCAAAGCAGCATGTAGACAGCGAGGCTTGTGTTCATGGGAGAACAATGGGATTGAAGAATAAGCCTGAACAAGTCGTCAAAGAATAGAAACTACTGACGGATGTAAACTTGCAGCTAGAGGAGAGCACTGAGGCCCCCAGCATGGAGACTAAGGACAGAGGATGGCCAGGGAGGGAGAGCCGGGGAGGGGTGAGCATAGCTCTCAGAAGGGATCTACCTAGCAGTGTCAGTGTGCTCACCACACTTTTCATTTTCAAATTTCTCTTGCATGCTGTTTATCTCTAGTTTTGTGCAGCCGTGGGTCGGCAGGAAACAGATGGGCCACACCAACGGAAAAGGCAGGAAGTCGAAGAGACTATTTGGGAGCACACAGACAGAGCTGAAGGACAGCTAAGGAAGCCATCAGCACCTCCGGGCCCAAAGATGCCTGGAACCCAGAGCAATTGCTGCAGAGAAACTTCTGCCTGGTAGGAGCTGTCACTCAGGAGAGCAAAGCCACCACCCATCTGCCTGACAGCTACCACACCCCAACACAACCTGGAGTTCTGGTTGAACCAAGAACAGCTGAACAAATGCAAAACTGAAATCCAGATACCCTTCACTCCCATCATCCTATCCCCCAAAGTGTCCCCGTTTGGACAATGAATGACTGGTCCCTCCCTCAAAGAAGCCCATTGCCACCATCATCATCATCACTTTGGGGGGATAGCATAGAGCAGGGAAAGGCGGCGGGTGGGGTGCGCAGTGGGACGCAGGACTACTAAGCAGCTCCTGCTTAGTAGTAAATGACTTTTTAAAATTGCTTTGTTGAGCTATAATTCACACCCCATAAAATGCACCCTTTGAAGTCTATCATTCAGTGATTTTTTAAAATATATCCACAGAGCTGAGCAACCATTCTCACAACCCGTTTTCCAACATCTTCATCACCACTCAGAGCAGTTTCCTCCCCATTAGTGGTCACTTCCCAACTCCCAACTCTACCTCCCTCCCCCCACACTCCAGCCTTGGTCCCCCCTAGGCAACCACTAATCTACTTTTTGTCTCTATAGGATTAGCTATTCTGGACCTTTAACCAAAAGGGAGTCATATATTCTGTGGTTTTCACATCTGGTCTCTGACTTCGCATAATATTGTCACGGTTCATCTGTGGTGGAGACTGTGTCAGTATTTCATTGCTCCTAGGGCTGAATAATATCCCACTGGATGGCTATTTTACATCTTGTTTATTTAGTTGCCAGTTCATGGAACTTGGTTCTGCTTTTGGACTACTGTAAATGAAAGTGCTATGAGTTCTCATATACAGATTTTTATGCAGACATTTTTTCAGTGTGGATATAGGGAATATATTGGACAGTGGCTGAGATCAATGCAAAATCTACTTAGAAGTGTTTGAGGAACTGTCATATTCTTTCACAGTCAGTTATTTTTTTATTCCATAAGATTCCTAAGGTTTTTTTACAAGATGAAGTAGCCTTTGATAGAGGCTTTATCAATGAACTATAACCATGACACCTCCCATTCACATCAAGAGTTTTATCATCCCCATTATCCTCCTTGTGGTGGTCAACTTATTACCTTCCTGCCCTATTACCCTCGATTAGTCCTTCTACATGTGATCAATCTATTATCTCCCATTGCACCAACAGTAAATGATTTATTTTCCAATAGCATAAAGACTAACACTAAACCTCTGCATTAAGCAAATTTATTCTACCAATTGACATTCTTACTATCCAGCTTCTTTTATAAAAACTTTGGTTAATGGGAGTCTACCAGTTATCCCTGGATTTACTGACAAGGCCAAGATGTGGGACCAGCAAAGCTGCATTCTCTTTTTTTGGAAAAAAAATAAAGATAAACAGGAACTGGACAAGCATTGAGGCAAGATGCTGAGCCTCGTAAGTGGCAGGATACCATCTGAGTCTTTGTTCTGGCCACTGGACACATTTTAAAGTCACCTATGTAGGGCGTTTGCCTTGCACGCAGCCAACATGGCCGACCTGAGTTCGATTCCTCCGCCCCTCTTGGAGAGCCCGGCA
>JAOXYA010070049.1:0-11618 GCA_028565675.1 Sorex palustris
TTTTAGTGCTTCGCCAACTGGAACTGAGATTAAATCCAAGGGCTATAGCATATGGAATTATTTTGACCCTGTGATATTGATAATAATCCAGGTCACCAAGCAGTACTTAGGGACCTCCAGAACCACACCTCACAGTCTTTGGGGATCCATGTGGTTCTAGGGATCAAGTTGGAATCAGCAGTCATAAATGCATTAAACTTTTACTTTCTGACCCTTATATTTGAAAATGTTTATCTTGAATATTCAAGATAGGAACAGACCACTACAAAATAACCAACAGCATTTGAAAACTAAAAATTTCATCGTATTGTTTTTTATAAACCTTTGGCCCTTTTATGGTCCAATTCTCTGGTTTGGAGGAGCTCAGACAGGACCAGAGGGAAGAGAAAACCAGGTTTTCTTTGACAAAAGTGCTTGTGCTCCCTGGAGGAAGAAGATAAGCAAGTTTCTCCATTTCATGGTACAACTTTTTTCTTGCAGGCCCTTGTCCAATAGCTTAGGATTCCATTAAAGATATCACTGTATCATTGTCATCCCATTTTTTGTCGATTTACTTGAGCGAGTGACAGTAACATCTCTATTTATCCCAGCCCTTAGATTTTAGCAGGCTTTCCTTACTCGTCTTTCCCAACGATTTCAGGCTCTTTCAGGGTTAGGGGAATGAGACCTGTCACGGTCACTGTCACAGTCCTCCCATAGTTCATCGATTTGCTCGAGCGGACCCAGTAATGTCTCCATCGTGAGACTTGTTACTGTGTTTGGCATATCAAATATGCCACGGGGAGCTTGCCCGGCTCTCCGAGAGGCCTTTGGTTTCTCACTAGAGCACACGAGGGCAAAAAATTGTATGTTTTGTTCACTGGCTTTGTTCTTACCATTTGAAGAGTATTGGGAAAGCAGTAAATCAAAAATGATTGTTGAATGAATGATAAACATTTGCCTCTGCTTTTAACAGTTGACCGGAGTTTAGTTTAGTTTACTTCATACCTGTGATTCTCAAGATTTAGTCACCAGCAGAAAAGAATATGGCTTCTAGGTAGAGATCCAGTGTTAGGCACCGTGAAGACTTCTGACTCTAACCATTCCCGCATGGAAATGGTCATCTCCGATATTGTGTCCACCTCTGCACCTAGCCTGCAGTAATCCTGGTTTCTAGGAGACATCAGGAAAACACAAACAAGTTCAAGCTCTTAGAAATTAGAGCTGATTTTAAATGTGAAGCCTTTGAAGTTGCTACAGACAAAGCAAGCACTTCAAAATTTCAAAGGAAAAGTACAGAGGCACTGGGAGGAACTTTACCGGCTCTGCATAAAGACCACTTGCTTTGTTTTGTTCTTCTCTTTCAAATTCAAAAGAAACTGAAGGACTTGAATGGTAGCACTGAGGGTAGGGTACTTGTCTTGCAGCTGACCTGGGTTAGATCCCTGGCACCTTTATGGTCTCTGGAGCCATCAGAAGTGATCCTTAAATCCAGAGGCAGGAATAAATCTTGAGCACTGCCAGGTATGCCCCTAAATCAAAATAAATAAATAAATAAATTGCACAAATTGCACTCTTTAGTTGTATATAGCACTGTAGCACTGTCCTCCCATTGTTCACCGAGTTGCTCGAGCGGGCCCAGTAACGTCTCCATTGTGAGACTAGTTGTTACTGTGTTTGGCATGCCGAATATGACATGGGAGCTTGCCAGGCTTTGCCCTGCGGGTGAGATGTTCCGGAAGCTTGCCGAGCTCTCCAGGAGGGGCGGAGGAATCGAGCACCGGTTGCCCTGGTCCGCAGCGCTCAAGACAAAAACCCTATCGCTGTGCTATTGCTCCAGTCCTCTTTAGTTGTATATCAAAAATAATTTTAGTGGTTAAATTTATAATGCAGAGCAATACTGAAATAACACTTTCTCCTCTTTCTTCTTTTGCAGCTATTCTGCAGCTGTTATTCACCAATATGGAATTCATTATTTTTTTTACTGATATGTCAGGCTGGAGCGATAGCTCAGAGGGTAGGGCATTTGCCTTGCAAGCGGCTGACTCGATTGACCCGGGATCGATTTCCTCCGCCCCTCTCCTAGAGCCCGGGAGGCTACCAAGAGTATCTCTCTCACATGGAAAAAGTCTGGCAAACTCCCCGTGAGGTATTCGATATGCCAAACACAGTAACAACAAGTTTCATAATGGAGACATTACTGGGCCCACTCAAGCAAATCAATGAACAACAGGAGGACAGTGACAGTGACGAATGTGTCATGATACTGTTAATAATAGTTGTTTTTCCATTTTTGAGAATTGAGGATAACATCACACCAACCACTGGTGTGCCTATTCCACTCCACCAGTGTTCCAGCCATCCCTTGCTCAGGTAAGCTCAGTTCTGTAGGTTAACTCTCCAGTTCTGTTGCCTTTAGCCACGTGTTGCTTTCTTATTCTATGTCTTCCTTGATTTATTTTAATAGGTATATCCATGTTTTGGTTTTCCGTGTGTTGTTGTAATTCAGATAAATGTGCATTTATTTATTTATGCTCAATTTCCAAGTATTTGTGTTTCTTCCCGTCTCTGATTATAATTAATTTCCTCTTCAAAGCATCGTGGTCTGAGAAGAGAGTTTCTAGGATTTCATACAAGCTTCTTGATTGTATGAAGAGAAGTTCCGTGATGCAGCATGTGGCCTGTCCTGGAGAGTGTGCACCATAGAAGGATGTATACTCAACCTTTGGGGAATGAAGGGCCTTATTTTTATTTGTTAGACTCCCCCCTTTTCATTTATTCCTTCAAGACTAGTGTTTCTTGTTGAGTTTTTCTAGGTTGATCTATTCTGCAATGATAGAGGAGTGCTAAAGTCTCCTGGTGCTTCTTTTGTGCTGCTGTTAAGATCTTCATGTCTATTAGCTGCTGTTTTAAATACTTTGATGACTTATCAGTAGGTTCATATATGTTAAGATAGGAGTGTGGATTCTTCTTGATGCATGATACCTTGATTATTAAGAAATGACCATTTGGTTCCTTTATTTCATCCCTTGGGGTCAAATATAATAGACCAGATAAAGTCTTGCATGCCACAAACCAGGTTTGATTCTCAGCACCATGTACATTCTTCTGAGTGCTTCCAGGAGAAATCCCTGAGCACCAAGAGCAGAGTGAGCTCTGAGCAATGGCATCATCCCCATGCTCCATCCCCACCCAAAATGAAATAAATGAACATCACTGTCCCTTGTAAGCTCTTTTTTTCCTCTTCAGATTTTGTTTTATTAAAACACCATGATTTACAAAGTTATTCATAGTTGATTTTTTGACGCACAATGTTCTATCCCCAAACCCATCACCAGTGTGAACTTCCCTCCACAAGTGTTCACAGATTCTCTCTCCTACTCCTGCCCCACCTCAGCTCTCACTTGCTATCTTGACAAAATTAATAATGGAGACATTACTGGGTCTGCTCAAGCAAATCGATGAAAAATGGGAGGACAGTGCTACAGTGCTACAGTGAATGTTTGGATCTCAACATGGAGAATATCATGCTAAGTGAAATGAGTCAGAAAGAGGACAGATATATAAAAGGACTGTACTCATTTGTGGAATATAAAGTAACATAGTAGGAGACTAACACCTAAGAACAGTCAAAATAAGGGTCAGGGAGACTGCCCCATGGCTTGATAGCCAATCTTATGCTCTAGGTGAAAAGGTAGCTGGGATAGAGAGAGGAGCACTAAATAAATGATGGTTGGAGGGATCGCTCGGGATAGTAGATGCACTTTGAAAGTAGACTATGGACCAAACATGATGGCTACTTGTTACCTGTATTGCAAACCATAACACCCAAAAGGACAGAGAGAGTAAAAGGGATTGTGTCTGCCACAGAAGCAGGAGGTGGGAAGGGGTGGGAGTGGATGGGTACTGGAAACAAAAAAGGGCACTGGTGAAGGGATGGTTACTTGAACATTGTTTGACTGAAATGCAATCATGAAAGTCTGTAAGTCTGTAAATGTATCTCACAATGATTCATTAAAATAAAAAAATTAAAAACAAACAAAAAAAAACCCAAAAGGAGTGCCTGGTTTTTAGATAAAGGGCATGTATGTAAATATTTTTTAAGATTTAGAAGGCATTTGGCAAATCTGTGTGTGTGTGTGTATGTGTGTGTGTGTGTGTGTGTGTAGCCAGGTATGTAGGTCCAAATTTCTCAATCTTTACTGTGCTGTGACTCCACTAAGGATCAGTTCAAAATTTAGATTCTGATTTTGTTGGTCTTCCCCAAGCCTGGGAAGTTGCACTGGAACAAGCTCCTAGTCACAGCCTCATTGACTGTGGAGGGTGGAAACTGTGTGTTAATAGTTAGGTGCATTCATAAGCAATTGGACAGTTGTATCAAAACAATAACGTCATTGGATACCTTTGGGCAATGTTACTGTGGTTAAAATCTAATTTCAACTCATTTACTAAGTCTGGTTTCATTTAGGAATGCTTATCAATTTTCAGATGATATTAGAGTGAAGAGAGAGTGACAAAATCAGCATCTAGACAGCTTTCAGATGTGACCCCTGAGGGAAACTCACAGCCAAGTTTATGTGTACTGCCCCCTACCCCCAGCAAAACAAAGAACAGGGAACTAGCCAACAACAAACTAGCTTTCAGCAAGGCCTTTGTCTCTGGCCCAGCAAAGAGAAGCTATTTATATTCCATACTTAAAAAGGCTATTTTCCAGTTGAGTATCTAACTGAATAGATGAGTGGTTTTAGGTCAGTTAATTTCTTAGTATCCTTATAAATAAAGGAATGGAATTACCAGGTAGATGATGTGAGCTGCATGTGTCAGAAAATGTGGGCAGAGGAAAAATAATTTATTGACTTCTTTGGGCACAGTTAGATCTAGCAGGTCAAACTCCATCACTGAGTTTTCATTCTCTCTCTCTCTCTCTCTCTCTCTCTCTCTCTCACCTGTTGTGTGTGTGTGTGTGTGTGTGTGTGCGCGCACGCGCACGCATACACACACTGCAGTACTTCCAGCATTTTCAGGCTCTTCTGTCACAGGGCAGTTGGCGATCTCAGTGCTTGCTAATCCAGTTTCATTAAACTAGATTACTCTGGTTTGATCCCCAGCACCTCATATGGTCCCCTGTGCATCATCAGGAGTGAGTTCTGAGCAAAGATCCAGGAGTAAGCAATGAGCAGTGCTGGGTGTGGCCCAACCCTATCTCCCCTTCCCCCACCTTCCCGTCTAAAAACAAAACAAGAGCTGTAGTGATAGCACATCAGGTACGATATTTGCCTTGCACACGGCCAACCCGGGTTCAATTCCCAGCATCCCATATGGTCCCCTGAGAATGCCAGGAGTGATTCCTGAGTGCAGAGCCAGGAGTAACCCCTGTGCATCAATGGGTGTGACCCCGAAAGCAAAAATAAATAAATAAATCAAAATAAAAACTAAAGAAGACTGGACTCTAGATTAGTGAGCTCAACCATTTTATACCATGGAAGGGCACATGTCAGCAGCAAGTGGCTGAAAGCTGCTGCCCTGAATGTTCTTGGTCTGGCATATAGTCACATAGCTTCCTGTGCACCACTCATGGAGGCCAGAGTGACTGTGAACCACAGCAGGCTTAACCTGGCTGAGACTTGGAGACATCACAGAGGGAAGATACAGATCCCCACATGTGCTGGAAGAAGGTGGCCCTCCAAAGAGGCAATGTACTGGCAAATACCCAGCAATGCCTCATGCTGCGGTCTGGACAGTGCTGGCCTGAGTGCATGAGTCCCGTTTGCTTCTCCAAAACTTGATGGTTTCTAAAGCCCAAATTCATAAGACCTTTTTTTTTCTTTGTGGGTCACACCCAGCATTGCTCAGGGGATACTCCTGGCTCTGCACTCAGAAATTACTCCTGGCGGTGCTTGGGGGACCATATGGGATGCTGGGGATCAAACCCGCTTTGGCCACACAAGGCAAATGCCCTACCACTGTACTATTGCTCCAGCCCCATAAGACCTTAAGCTATGATCTCATATAACACAATGTCTAGCAGTAGGATTTTCTGGAGACATTCCTTGAGCCCCAAAGGTAGATGGAGGAGCTATTTTGGCTTTTAGGTGAACCCACAACTCCACTTTCCCTCCTAAGAGGCATATCTGGGTGGAGGAGTAGCATTCACAGGTTTTGCCTTTCAGTCTGCCCAGGAGCATTTGAGCGCCTGCCTGGTTGGTCCCAGGTCACTGGCCCAGAGGTCACCATGCAGAGCGAGCCAGCATCCCAACTGCCAGAGCTTGGCTTGAAGATGATCTGAACATGTCACAAGTGGCCAAGGGGATTAGAGCTAAAAGACACAATGTGAGTGAGCTGTGGATGCTCTGGTGTTGGGCCCTACAGAAATGGTGGGTCACAAGGTAAGTGGAGAGCCGTGTCTGGCTGAGACTGAAGGGCTGGAAATAGAGACATGAACAGGATAGGATGAGACCAGCTGTCCTGAGAAAGAAAGAGAACACACACACACACACACACACACACTAAGAAGGAGACAGAGACTGAGAGATAGTCACAGAGGACAGGACAGCCAGGGTAAAGAGAGTCCAGCATGGGAGGAGTCCACAGCAGCAGAAGCAATGAGGCAACTCCAGTGCTCTGGGATTAGGTCAAGACCCACTGTGCTGGAAGTGCTATATAGCCAGCTATGCCCAGTCCCTGGAAATGAGCTACGGAGAGGCCCATGATCCCAGGCACTACCCAGCTAGCCCGTCCTCTGCCCTCTAACCTTTTATCCCACGGCTCCCTAACCACCTCAGATGGGGCCCTTCATTAGGTGAGCATCAAACTGTCCTAAAAATGACTCTGCAGAACTAAAAGCACCCTGGAAAGGATATTAGGTTTTACTTCATTGGGTAAATGAGGAAACAGAACTGGAATCCTTTGGCCCAGTATTTCTGTCTTGGGCCATTAATTAGAACTTCTTGGTCATAGCCAATAGAACCCATTTCATTTACAGCATTTATAGTCGGAGAGTTTACCATGTACTTGTCCCTGGACTTAAAGTAGAAAAACAGATAGATATCAACAAGAAAACTTTAAATCAGGTAAATATATGCTAATATAAAATCTATATAT
The DNA here is from genome assembly GCA_028565675.1 of Sorex palustris. NCBI lineage: Eukaryota > Metazoa > Chordata > Mammalia > Eulipotyphla > Soricidae > Sorex > Sorex palustris. Next base: position 7,081 of record JAOXYA010070049.1, read on the forward strand.
GAGGTCTGAGGGATGGACAGCTGAATTGTTAAGACTGTCTGTGTTATGGGTTGGAGAGAGAGTACAACTGGTAAGGCTCCTGCCTTGCATACAGCTGATCCAGAGTTGATTCCCAGCACCACATAGGGTTTCCAGGAACCTTCTTTGGGAGTGATCCCTAAAAACAGAGCGAGGAGTAAGTCTTAAGCATCACCAGGTATGGCCCCCAAACAAACAAAAAGCCTAATAAACTCGAGGCCATGAGTTTGATTCCAAGTGCCACCACATGCACTGAGCACGGTACTGCTGCTCTGCTGCTCTAGTCTTGCCACAGTGTGTGAGCTCTGGTGCACACACTAACTGTGTGCATGGGCCACAAAAGAAAAGTTAATCTTTGCAAGCAAGTACATAAATCCCAAAACAACCCCTGGGAAGAACTACAGCTGAATATTCTGCAAGCACCACCACTAACCAAGTGCGACCCCTGCTGAGCATATGTGTAAGTACGTCAACTAAAGTGAGTGAGCGCCACAGCCAAAAGTAGATGGCCCCCTCGTCCTCACAACAGCAATCAAAAGAAATGGAGGAAAAAACCTCTTCATAAAGACGAAGCACAGGCCGCGGGGAACAGTGGGGTGTGTAAGGTGTGTGTGTGTGTGTGTGTGTGTGTGTGTGTGTGTTTTCTTTGGGATGTATTGGCGTTTATGCTGAGACCTCAGGGGTGAGGAGGTGTGATTTGGGGGAAGATGATTTTAGGTATTAGGAATATTATATGTGCAGGTCAGAAGGAAATATATGGATAAAAATGTCTTGTTTCAAAAAAACAAGAGCAGAGCATGATCAGGTCCTTCCCAGGAACGCTCCCCCGCCCCATCCTTATCCATTGGTTAGAATAATGGATAAGGACGGGGTGGGGTGGGGGGTTCCTGGGAAGGACCTGATCATGCTCTGCTCTTGTTTTTTTTTTCTTTTCAGGTCAAACCTGGAGATGCACAGGGGTTACTCCTGGCTCATAAACTCAGGAATTACTCCTGGTGGTGCTCAGGGGACCATATGGGATGCTGGAAATTGAACCTGGGTTGGCTGCATGCAATGCAAACACCTTACCCACTGTGCTATTGCTCCAACCCCAATCATGCTCTGCTCTTATGGTTCACTGAATACTGGTATGGAATGAATTACTTCAAGGCACAGTGACTTTAATCAATCAACACAATATCGGGGAGAAGGCTGATGGGCTGGAGTACTTGCTTAGCGTGTAGGAGCCCAGGGTTCAGTTTCTGGTCTCCTCATACTACAAGGAGTGACTCCCAAGCACTGCTGGATGTGTATCAAGAACAAAACAAAACCCAATAAATACATCATCCTCACAGTTTCTTTGAATCAAGACTTTGGAACAAATTAGCAAGGAGGTTCTGGTCTGAGGCTTTAGACAAAGTGTCAGCCAGGGTTTGTCTGGGGCTTGGGAGATCCACGCCCAAGGTGGCTCATCTACATGCTGATAAGAATTGCTGCTTGGTGTCAGGAGGCCTCAGCGCCTCTTCACTTGGGTCACTCCATGTCTACTTTCCTGGTCTCCTCAAGACTGGGAGCCAGAGTTCCCCAGGGAGGAGGGCAAGTGCGAGAACATAGGATAGAGAGGCAACACCCTCATGACTGGGCTTTCAAAGTCACACACTTCATTTTGGGGGGTAAATTAGTGGAGTGGGGGGATGTGTGGGTCTTCCTGAGCCGTGCCCAGGTCCTGCCCCTGACTCACTGCTCAGGTTGTGCTCAGCAGTGCTGAGGGGCTGTGTGTTACTCAGGGGTCAAACCTGGGACTTCTGCATGCAAAGCATGAGCTTTAGCCATTTCATCTAACTCTCCAGCCCTGAAGTCACACAATTTTTATTCCACCCCATTTCACGTGTTAAATGCAAGTTATTCATCCAACACATTCATTCCAGCAGAGGGGGAATTCACTTCACCATGTGTGGGGAAGAATGCCAACGTACTTGCACCTATAGTTTAAAAGTATCACCAAGGCTATGCTAAAAGATCAAAGAAAGCAGAATTAAAGACTTGATTATAAAAAAAGAAAAAGACTTGATCATAAGGCTCCAGGGAGCTCATAGAAGCCGAAGGCAGGCAGAAATGCTGAAGCTGAGCCTCAGACACAGATGGGTCAAGGATGGGAATGTTTGTCTTTAGTTCTCTCCTCCCATTGACATTATTCTTCTTTCTCATTCAGATTGACTGTCTTGCTTTCCTGTACACATGGAAGCATGCAACACAAACACACACACACATATACACACACACACTCCTCTACCTCCTAACTCCCTGAAATTGCAAAACATACACAAATCACCTGAATGTTCATCTCCATTCTGATTTCCTGGATCAGAGAACTAGACTGGCCCGACGTTGGGTTGGGTAGATGTCCTATCCCCTTGCTGTGGCCAAGGCAGTGAGGGTGTGGATTTTCAACATGGATGACAGTGGATCAACTATCAACTTTGTAGAAGAGGAGGAAGAAAGTAGTTTTCTGGGAGAGGAACAGAGGCACCCATCTGTTCCTCTGAACAAACACCCCAAATGTGCTGTCTTCAACCTTTTGATTTACCCCCTACACTTGTCAGTTACTTTCAGTCAGTATATTTTCCTTAAGTGGTATTTCTACCCATTGGAATCTTCTGGACACAGATGAGACTTTGATCACAGGAATTTTGAAAGCTTTAGTAGCTCTCACTTGTTAAAATATTCCCAAGAAAGGACCCATGAAGCATTTTATTGGGTACTTTTGGAGACAGTTAAATGAAATGGTTTCTCCATAAAACAGTTGGAGCTAATTTGTTGCATAAAACTAGAGGAGAGCTATTTCAATCAAAGGACTAGTGTAAATCTTATTAAAATTAGAAATAGGAGTCAATACTAGTAGCTCAACAGCATCAACAATGATGTTCACAGACTTAATAAAGTGGTTTCCCTGGCAACTTATCTGTGTAAGGCAAGAGCTTTTATTTTGGCATAGCTGCTGCAGAGGAAAGGCAGTGAAGGTGAAACATGGCTGCCATGGTGGTGGCTGTGAGCAGGCAGGCAATGCTTTCTTCCAGCAAGGAAGCCAGGAGGATGGCAGGCGGTTCCAACAGCAGCCCACAGACACCAGACCTCAGAAGCCTCTCAGCCCTCCTATGGCTGCCGGCATTTAAGATGGGACAAAGTCTTTTCTTCACTCCCTAGAGGTAATTTTATAGAGTAACTCTTCCTGGGAAATGTAACAATGACAGGGGTTAGTTAGCATGAGTGCTGACCTGACAGCTGGCTTTGTTCAAATATGCCTTGATAGAGGAAGAGAAGAAGGACGAAAAGTTTGGAAAGCCCAAAGTAACCTCTGACTGTGTAACACTTTAGTCTGGAGTCAGTTCTGAGCAAGAGATGTTTCTCTGCTTATAGGCGTACACACGCAGGCACGAGTACATGCGTGTACATACACCCACACACATCACCAGCACCCCCATACTGTCTGCAGAAAGTCTACTAAACCTAGTATAAAAGGGAAAAAAGTAGAGAGTATTGTTTTCATGTACAAATATAAAGTTTCTTTTAATGGGCTGCATTTATAGAAGAATAAGAATTTTCTGGGAAATGGGACAACTTAATTCATTCTACTTTATTTATTTATTTATTGCTTTTTTGATGGTTGGGGTTACTCCTGTCTCTGCACTTAGGAATTACTCTTGACAGTGCTTAGGAGGACCATATGGGATACCGGGGATCAAACCCTGATCGGCCATGTGCAAGGCAAACACCCAACCTTGCTGTACTATCACTTTGCCCCAGTAATTTATTCTAGGGTATTTTTAGATTTTCCTGACACCTGCTGCTTAAAACCCCAAAGGTCAGAAGGATCATGAGGCCCCACTTTCACGGTCTGTATTCGACTGAAAATCAAGATCAAGCGAGTTTTTGCCCTTCTGCTCCATGGGAGGTTTCTGTGCTCCCTGAGCTCGCCTTACGACACCTGCGTTACCGTTTGACAGGTGTATTGCCCCAGTCAAACTCCCCACTTGGCACTGTCCCCAGAGCGGTTCGCGGTGCATGGCCAGACACTTGGCGCCAGAAGCAAGAGCTCCTCGGGGCTCACCCTCCCCTCCCACCCCACCTAACCGGATCAGTGAAAAAACGATCTGGATTCCACAGGATGTCAAGAGACCGCATGGCTACCCACCTACAAGATGGTCAGACTTCTTCGTCAAGACCCTGAACGATCGGTTTGAGGCTCTTCCTGTTCCTAGAACGAACAGATGTCATTGGGCTACACTAGCACAGCAGCAGGGACTAATGAAGACGTTACTGGCGCCCACTCGAGCAAATCTATGAGTAATGGGAAGTCAAGTGATCAAGTGATTTTTAGATTACTGAAAGGATATGGTGTGTGTATGTGAGTGTGTGTGTGTGTGTGTGTGTGTGGTGTGGATCTGAGTGCCATATTCCTAGAGCATTGAGGGAGGACAAAGCTCACTTGTTTTGCAGTATAAATGATCCTAAAAAAAAAAATTAGGCTCCCATTTGAGCCA
>JAOXYA010070058.1:0-11618 GCA_028565675.1 Sorex palustris
GGAGGAATCAAACTCGGGTCGGCCATGTTGGCTGCGTGCAAGGCAAACGCCCTACCGCTGTGCTATCGCTCCAGCCCTAGAAACATAAAAAATTTGAGAGTAAAATTGGGAAAATGAAATATAGAAAATGCATAAAATGGGATACAATAAACTAAGAAAACAAAAATGTATGCATTTATTTATACATAAAATAATGGGCTTGTGAGCTTGTTCAGGTATGAAGGCCCTTTTCTTGCATGCAGAGCACTCTGGTTTGACCCCGAGTGAGTTCAGCCGTGACCCTCGGTGTCCCATGGAGAACAAAGGCCTTTGAGTACAGAAGCAGGAGAAATCGCTGAGCATTACTGGTAAACCCAAATTGCCCTTTCCCAACCCCCAAAGTAAATAAAATAAAAAGCTGTTCTAACAAGGGGACAGAGAGATAGTCCAGCAGGCCAGAGGACCAGGATTCAGTCTTTGATACCATAGGGAGCTCCAGTACTGTCCAGAGCCTTGAGTGATGAACTGGGAGCAATTAGACACCAGCACTGCAGATGTTGACCCAAAGATTTTTATTGTAATTGAATCACCGTGAGATACAGTTACAAAGCTTTTATGTTGGAGTTTCTGTCATACAATGATTAAATATCCATCCCTCCACCCGTGCACATTTCCCATCATCAAAATCCCCAGTATTCCCACCTCTCCCATCCCAACCTTTTCTCCGCCTGTGTGTAAGACAATTTCCACAATACTCTCTCTCTCTCTACTTTGATTACATCCAATATTTCAACACCAGTCCCACAATTATTATTTGGAATTTTCCCACCACCACTAAAACCTGCCAAAAAGGTAACGCTAGACAATTTGTTTTGTATTGCTTGTTATGAATAGCATACAATGTGCATCTACCCTTGCTGTGAGCTACTGGAATTTTAAAATTTTAGTAATTAGGGTCTGAAGAGATCTCTGCAGTGAGCTGCTCGGTTCCAAGATTTCTTTGTGTGTCTCTGGATCATGGCTGTTTAGGAGCTTAGTAAGTAGCCAGGGGCAGTTTATGGGTGTCATCTCAGAGTCCCATTGGGGTGGGGGGGTGGGGCGGGGAAGAAGAGGGACTGACTCCTCCCCTGTCCCGTGAGGCCTGGTGTTTGCTGCTACTGCTCCCGCTTACCTGGGCTTTTCGTTGAGTTCTGGAAGATGGCGGCCTCCAGGATTCCTAGGGAGCAGGTGGAGGAGCAGCACCTGCTCCTGTCTGGAGTAGCCTATTGCCAAGTCCGAAGACATCTCTTCAGCGAGCTGCTCGGTTCTAAGATTCGTTTGTGTGTCTCTCCCAAAGAAAAAAATTTAAATTTCTTGTTCTTAATTGAATCATAGTGCAATGCACAGTTACAAAGTTGTTCATGATTGGGTTTCAGTCATATCATGTTCCAACTCCTGTCCCCTCACCAGTGCATATTTCCCACCACCAATGTCCCCAGTCCAAAAACGCTAAAAAAAAAAAAAAGGAAAGAAACCGATTCCAGGGCCAGAGCAATTTGCCTTTCATGCAATTGACCTGGGTTTGGTCCCTGGCATCCTCTGTGTCCTACCAGGAATGATTCCTGAGCACAGACCCGAGAATAAGTCATGAGTTTTGCTGAGTGTGACCACCATCCACTCCCCCCCTCCAAAGAACCATGATTCCAAGGACTTTGGAGAATAATTGGAAGTTTTTCTTTTTACATGATGTCTGCCATCACTTACACCACCCCAAGGTCCAAGGTAAGAAAAGTCCACTTCATGATAAATACTTTTGTATTTGGTGACTTTCTTGTTTGTTTTTCAGTGTTATTCCTTGAAGTGCCTGAGAGACCTGGTTTCTGCCAGGGATTGAACGTGGGGCTCTCAAATGCACTATCTATTATATTACTGACCCATAATAGTTTTTTTGTTTGTTTGGTTTGTGTTTGGGCCACCACTGGCAGTATTCAGGGATTGCTTTTGGCTCTGTACTTACAGGTCACTTTTGGCAGGGTGTGGTTCAGGGTTCAAGGGACCATTATGTGGTGTCAGGGATTGAACCTGGGTTGGCTGCGTGCAAGGTAAGTGCCTGACCAATATTGCTCCGGCACCCCATAATGTTTCTTTCATTAATTACATTTCAGATAAATGTTAAAGAAAAGCCAATAAATAGATAAATAAATGATAAATAAAAGCCAATAAACAGGGAAATGCTATAGGGAAAATATGATAAAAGTCAGTAGAATAGGGAAATTTTAAAACCTCAGTGACTCAACTGAGGTTTTATTCACCAAATACATAGTAAATGATAGTCCGATGCTCACTCACTAATGAATCCAAACTGACTTATCTTGTAACTTAGATGTAAACACAGTTGGACTACTTAATAAAGTGTTTCATGTAATTAAACTGCACCTTCATTTGGGGGGGGGTCGGTTTGGCCACATACTGTGGTGCTCTGAATTTTTTGGCTCTCTGTGCAGGAGTGATCCGTGCATGGAACACACCTGGTGCTGTGGATCTGAACTGGGTCGGCCCCATTGAGGCAAACATCCTATCTCCTGTTATCAGACCCTTGAAAGCATTTTTACTTTTTGGACTTTGGGTCACACTTGATTGTGCTCAGCGATTGCTCTTTGCGGACTCAAGGACCATATGAGGTACCGAGCACGGAGCTTGGGGGGCTGCATGTGCACGGGAAGCGCCTTACCCGCCCCGTCTCTCCCGCCCAGAACACTATTGCTTCAGACTGTAATGGCAAATATAACCAAAATTTATTATCTGACTTTGCGATATGGGGCTAGAAGGGAAAATTTCCCCCAATAGAGGCAATTTTAATATAAGACTGAAAATAAGGAACGCTTTGGGCCATCCCTGGTAGTTATCTAAGTTATTCTTAGACAAAATGTTTAGTGATTCTTGATTCAGCAGCGCCCCCTGGTGGTGATTAGGTGAACCGCGCCGCAATTGAGCATTCACCGAGGGCGCCACTTCCCGACTGCGCAGGCGCAGTGCAGGTAGCCGCCTCTTCACCCAACTATCCTGGCACGGCAGTCGGGCGACCCCCGAAGGGCAGCGGCGCCTCGACCCGCGGGAGAGACTGGAATCATCTAGCCTTCGGGGAGCGTGACTTTGCCCCTGGGCTGGCCGCACACACCGCAGGGTCTCCCTTGAACCACTCCCCCCCCGCCCCATCCCGTCCCCCAGACACGTGGGTGGACAGGGGAGCCGCGGGCCACTCCAGGCTGAATGGGAGACGGCTCCGCGAGCTAGTTCGGGGCCAGGCGGCTCTTTCTTCTGTCCAATTCCAGCCCCGGATCTCCCCTGCAGACCCAGACCCAGGTGGAGAGACTCAGGTTCCCCCCAGGCTTCCTTCCCGCGGCCCAGCTACCCTGCTGAGCCCCCGTGTGCTCTCATCAGCTTGCTGCGACTCCGGCCTCTCTTTAGTGTGTATTTTTTGAAGTAAGTGACTATTAAACCATAGACTTCATTGGTTCATCATGAAAATATTGCTACTTGAGAGTATTTGGGGAGGGGGGATTTTGACTTGTCTGGCATGATATGTGTCTTTCAGGTTCTAAACCTGAAAGTTTAGTACTATACTGGCCAGCGACCCCTAGCAGTGCTTGTGGTAGCACGCATGGCCAGGGATTGCCCGGGGAATTGCTTAAATGTCCACGAGGGTCAGAACTGTGCATTACCTTATTGTCTGTACTATCTTTCTGTACCTGTAGCTTCTTTTCAGAGGAATGAATGGACACAGAAAGAAGTTGGCAGAGTTTGAGAACTTCAGGTGTCTTTCAATTTCCTACAGTTCTGTTAGAATGATCACTTTTGAGATAGTGAGAAAAATCACTTCATTCCTGCCCTTTCATAGCATGCAGAGGTGGAAGAAGAATTTCTAAAGATGCATGCAAATGTAATGTGTGAATGAACACAGATTTCACAGTGGCCTACGTGAACTACACTATTTAGGAACACAGTGGTAGAGTACATGTTTTGCATGTGCAAGGTCCCTGAATTTGATCCCTAGTAGCACTGTAGCCTCTGTCCTCCCGTTGTTCATCGATTTGCTTGAGGGGGCACCAGTAACCTCTCTATTGTGAGACTTGTTACTGTTTTTGGCATATCAGATACCCCATGGGAGCTTGCCAGGCTCTGCTGTGTGGGCAGGATACTCTTGGTAGTTTGCTGGGCTCTCTGAGAGGGACGGAGGAATTGAATCCAGGTCGGCTGCATGCAAGGCAAACGCCCTACCCACTATGATATCGCCCCAGGCCCAGAACTAAAATTTAAGAAGTGAGATATGTATTGTGTATTGGGTGCATTCCCGGTCACCTAATTCCATGTATTGTGTGCTCTGGCTGAATCCAGGTATTTCAGACATGATCAATTCGGTCATGTGGGGGTATGGTGCCACTAACAGGTCAACCTGTACCTGCGGGGCTAGTGCATTAGCAGCCTGATGGTGCCTTGAGGCATTCTAATACCCTCAAATTGCCTCTGAGCCTTTGGCCAGACCCCAAAACTTGGGACCAAGTTTATCAAGAAATTAAACGTCCAAAAGTTAGGTATGTGGGAGCCACACCCACAAACTACCTCCGGCTCGGCTATACAAGCTCATCTGTTGGCCTTACTTCAGAGACCTATAGATAAATCTCAAAAGAGATCAAAAGCCACAGTTAATTTCAGACCCAAGCATGGCTGAACAGACTGGGGTAAATCGAAGGGGGCGGGTTGATCTGGTGGCCTGCCCAAGCAGAGCCCCCAGCAGTCACTTGCTTCTACAAACCCAAATCACTGCCATACCCCCGGCCTGACTCCTCCATTTCAGGATGGACCTCACCAAGATATAATCTGCTAAAAATTCTGGTATGCAGGTTTTGTGATGGAAATCTCCAGGCTTTCTCTGAGTCGGAATGGGCTATCTCCCCGCCACTTCCCAATATACATGGAAGCACTGGCAGCCACCCCCACGAACCAACTCCAGCACCACCCTGTAAGCTCTACTACTGACGTTTCTTCAGAGCCCTAAATAAATCTTGAAAGAGATCAAAAGCCACAGTGAAGCTCGGACGGATGCATGGCTGAGCATACTGGAGTAAATTGGAGATGGCGGGTTGGCCTCTGCCTGTCCAAGTAGAGTCTCTGGCAGCCACTCGCTTCCACAATCCAAGATCGCTGCCATACCCTACCACCATCACCACCACCACACTCCAGCCTGACTCCATCGTCTCAGGATGGAACTCACCAATATATAATCTGCTGAAAATTTTGTAATTTGGATCTTAGCGCATCAACAGCTCTGGCCCAGAGAAACAACAGCAAGTCCTGGAAGACACCACAGTGCTGAAGATCTCTCTGGGCCCCATACCAAGCCAATTTCACCAGGGCACCCCAGATGGAGCAGGTGCAGTCTCCCCGCCTACTCCAGATGGAATCCTGGTGACCAAGAGCTTCCACAAGCAAGACCCAGGAATGCAGGTTCAGGACTAAATCTTCAGGCAGCATGGCAGCAGAGGACCCAGGCTGTTCTTCTCTGGGTCCCTGCCTGCCCAGAAGACTGGCTGTCATGCCCACAATTTGCCTCTGGGCGCCATCTTAGCACACCAACACGCCTGGGTCCAGAGATTCCCAATTGAATCCCTAAATGGACTAGTGCCATACAGAGATGTTTCTGGAACCAGCCATTTACAATCTAGAAATTTACATTTATAATCATGGCTGCATGAGCTTTCATGTTATTCAAAATGAGCAATGGAAAATAAATTATCTAGCATCTTCCCCTGGTAGGTAGGCTTGAATGGTGGTGGGAAATTTCAAGCAAAACATAAATGCCCCAAATTAGAGAAAGAGTATTGGAGAAATTATCTACCATAGAGGGAGGGTGAGGATTGGGATGTCGGGTGTGGGGAAAATGCTGGGGACATCGGTGGTTGAGGATGTGCACTGGTGGAGGGATGGGTGTTCCATCATTGTATGACTGAGTCTCAAACATGAAAGCTTTGTAACTCTATCTCACTGTAATACAATAGAATGAAAAAAGTAATGTGGAGTTCGTGCCCAATTCAATCAGCTTAATCAATGGCTGAACAAATAGCAGTACTGCTACATTATTTAAAAACAAAATTTAAGTAGTTGAAATATGAAAGGAAATAGGGGTTGTCTAAGTATTAGAGAGTAATTTTCTTATAGAGACTTTTTATTGGACTAGTAACTATTAGGGCTGGAGCGATAGCACAGCGGTAGGGTGTTTGCCTTACACGCGGCCAACATGGCTGACCCGAGTTCGATTCCTCCGCCCCTCTTGGAGAGCCCGGCAAGCTACTGAGAGTATCTCGACCGCACGGCAGAGCCTGTATTGGATCCGTGACGTATTGGATAGGCAAACACAGTAATAACAAAGTCTCCAATGGAGACGTTACTGGGCCCGCTCGAGCAAATCGACAATCAACGGGAGGGCCTTTACCATTAAATAAAAAAGATTGTGACCATTTTAATATAAATTCTGGAGCTTGTAAGCTTCTTCTAGGGTTCTGCTATCAAAAGGTGAGGTGGGGCCTTGGAGTGGGTGGCCCTTTGTTTAGTAGAGCATATTAAACAGGAGCACTTGCAAAGACAAACCAAAGGGAAATAGTTGAATAGTTGCATGTGTGTGCGCATATATGTGTAGGAGGAGACAAGTAATGATTGTGTGAGGCAATAAATACTATTTCTTAGCATTGTGAGGGGAACTAGAATTGAAAGAACAGTCTCATGAGGGCAAATTGGTGTAAAGGTGAAATATAAGAGAGATAGAATGAACAGAAGAGAGTTACCAACACAGGGAAAAAACAAGGAATGTCTAATACATAGATTTGATTGTTGCTAAAAAATATTTTACTGTCCTATGTTGTCAACTACCTCCTCTGTGCTCCCAAACTCTTAATCAAAACAGACAATGTGCACTAATGATTGGTTAGTGATTCTCTGTGGAGGGCTTGTGCAATGTGCAATAAGGCATAAAATAGGTCAGTTGAAGAGGATGACATCTGTAAAATAATGTTGTGGTCAAAGCAAAGGTTGTATATTGCCTGGACTAAGTCAAAAGAATGAGTATCTCTCTCTTCTGCCTGTGAATCCCTGATGGGTGATGGAGGAAAATGTCCCAGACACATGGAATGGGAGCTCTAGCCATTTCATTCAGTGTTTAAATGGTAACACCAGAAACCTAGGGCATTTGGAGACATAGAATTAAAAATGGAATCAAGTTCATGACAGTATGCACGTTGAAGCATGTTTTTGTGGGTTTCCTGGGTTCTTTCTTTGTCTTTCTTTCTTTCTTTCTTTCTTTCTTTCTTTCTTTCTTTCTTTCTTTCTTTCCTTCCTTCCTTCCTTTCTTCCTTTTGTCTTACTACTTTGACGTTTTTTGCTCAGCAGATATCGTTTGTGGAAAGATATTTAAATTGATAATTTACCACAGTCATAAGCTAACGTTGCTGCCACATGTTGCTTATCATAGGAAACACAAATGATCAAAGTCGAACAGAACATTTTTGTATTTAGCACGCTCCATGGAGCTGTCTTGTTCTAACTTTTTTCTTTTCATTAACAGTGGAGAGAAAAACAAACTGACGTCAGCCATGGACATTGCCAAAATAGACATTTGCTTTCTGTTAGCTTCAATCCTACTCTCAAAGGCTTACCACATCTTTAGATAGGTTCCCAGCACCAGGTCTGCTTTAAGTAGGGTGTTCAGAGATAAGGATGGAAGAGTCTCATGGAAGATTCTCTTCAGAGATCAGCAGTCCCATTGGAACACTTCCTCTTTCTTCTCTGATGGAACATCTGCAAGCCCCAATCAGAAGTCATTCAACCTTTCCCACCCCAAGAGACAGATTTTAGGTATGTCAGTGTGGCTTATACATACATTACCAGCAGGGCTTAGCTTACAGTATCAACATTCTGGAAGAATCGGTTGGTGTTTTCATCTCCAGATGGGGCCCATTTGTGATATTGAAAAGAAACAATACCCTCTAATATAAAAAATTTGGTTATCCTAAAGGAATATTAAGATCTCAAAGAATATTAATGGGTCTTGCTATTAAGCAGTGTCTCCTCTCTACCTCTTCCTTTAAGTCTCTGAGGCCGCTATTCAGCTTTAAAAATAATTTTTTTTCCACATCCAGTTGTGCTCAGGGCTTACTCCTGGCTCTGTCTTACACCAGTACTTAGGGATCAATCCTGGTGGACTTGAGGGACCTATGGGATGCTAATGATTGAACTTAGGTGCAAGGTAAGCATCCTACCTGCTGTACTATAGATCGGCCTCCCACTATTCTGTTTTCTATCTCACAGCTTTCCCACATTGGACATATCATGTAAATGAAATCCTACAATAAGAGACATTTTGTGTCTAGTTTCCTTCACTTAGCATAATCAGTTCAAGTTCATCCTTGTTGCATTTTCCATAATTCATTTTTAAGGCTTATTTGTACTATATCGTATAATGATGCCACCTTTTGTGTATCCTTTCAGTTGATAGAGCTTTTGAAAATTTTCTTTTTTTTTTTGCTCATGAACATTTGTATATATTTACATTTTCCCCCTCCATTTTATACTGTACTTTTCTTAGTATGCTAGAGAAAAAAAATCATAAGCATTTAAACCAAACTTGATCATCAATTTGCTCGAGCGGGCCCAGTAACGTCTCCATCGTGAGACTTGTTACTGTGTTTGGCATATCGAATACATCATGGGTAGCTTGTCAGGCTTTGCCATGCGGGCGAGATACTCTCAGTAGCTTGCCGGGCTCTCTGAGAGGGACGGAGGAATCAAACTCGGGTCGGCCATGTTGGCTGCATGCAAGGCAAATCCCTACCTGCTATGCTATCGCTCCAGCCCAAACTTGGTTATATGTGAAATTAATATTATATATTGTGATGATAGTATGTAGTATAGGATCCCTGATATAAACCTCAGAAGATTAAAATAAGGCTAATATGTAACTACATATATGGGATAACATATAGATCTGTGAAAAAGTAATAACAATGTAAAAATTGGATAAAAGTTGGATAAAGCAGAGCATACATTATGGGTTTGGTTGACAGCAGATTTTATACCTCACCACGCAATAAACTCAAGCTGAAAGAAAATATAGTACCCTGATAATCAATAGTCTGTCATTGATACATACATTGTGCATTAGAAAATTTATGCATGTATATCTTAATGTATATTTTACTTACATATTTTGTTTTGTAATGTAGACTGCATGGCACACTTAAATTTTAATCAGAGTTTTTATAGATTTATAGTTTTAAAATTTTTGTTTGTTTTTTTGTTTTAGTTTTTGGGCAACAACCAGCAATGCTCAGGAGTTACTTCCAGCTCTGAACTCAGGGATCACTTCTGGTGGGCTCAGGGGACCATATGTAATGCCGGGAACTGAACCTGGGTTGGCCATATGAAAGGCAAATACCTTTCTCGCTGTACTATCTCTCTGGTCCCTAGATTTAAAGTTTAAATAAGGTAGCACTGTCCTGCCATTGTTTATCGATTTGCTCAAGCAGTCTCCATTGTGAGATTGTTGTTACTGTTTTTGGCATATTGAATATGCCACGGGGAGCTTGCCAGGCTCTGCCAGGCTCTGCCATGCGGGTGGGATACTCTCAGTAGCTTGCCAGGCTCTTCGAGAGAGACGGAGGAATCGAACCCCAGATAGGTCACCTGCAAGGCAAATGCCCTACCTGCTGTGCTATAAGAATAAAGTTTAAGTATGGTAGCTATTAAATTATGCCCATTCCTCCTTCTTTCCCAGTTAGAGGCTGAAGATTTGATTCTCTAACATGACTATACTGGGGAGGGTTCGAAGTAAGAATGGAGGGGTAAATGCAGAATTGGGACTAGTAGACTACCATGATATATCCAGGAGTAAAAACACACAAGACAGGGCACTTAGTCTCTCTACTGGCAGCAAAGTACCGTCAGTATGCTCAGAAATAGGGTCTTTCTCCAACAGAGCAGAGCTCTGACCCTCTCGAACTGCCTTTATTCATAAGGGAGATCAGCAGAGAGCCAGGTGTAGACCCCATGACAGTCAGTGTTAGCTGAGGCTGGGACAGTAGAATGAAGTGCTAACCGATCTCCGGCTATCAACCAAACCAGCTTTTATATCAGAACTATGTTCTAGCACCAAAACAGGGAGAAAATACCCACCTGGAGCGAGAAACAACACCCTCCTCCATGACAGGGGAATTGCTTCTATCTGCGAATGGGGCCCCAGCAGGGAAGGTCAGAGTGCAATGGGTAGGATTTTGCCAGTTTGTTTACAGTAGCTGTGGGTGAAAGAACAACATCCCTCACTTAGTGGCAGCAGTTGTGTTTTCCTCAGGAATTCCTCAGATTGAAGCAGCTCTGTTTCACTGTAGGTGGGGGCGCAGGTACTGATGTATGTGGGAATGGTTGAGGACCAGCTCCCAGGGAGTGGCGAGCCGCTGAACCTGCTGCCCACACTAGAATTCTTTGTGCCTGTTGATCCTTCCCAGCCAGTGAATTGACCATTTTGGTGATATTTGTAAGGAAAGATGAGATTTTGGACATGCACAAAACAGCAACATAATCAGTTTGACCCCTTCTGTGCATCTCAGTTCTAAAGAACTCAAAAGGATTTTTTTTGTTAAAATTTGATTTTGTCTGTTTCATTGTTTTATTTATATAGTACATATGAGTGATATCATCCAAGAATTGTCTTTATCCCTCTCACCTATTTCATTCAGCAAGTACCTTCCAGATCAATTTGTGTTTCTTCAAAATACAACAGTTCATGTTTTCCTATCGCTTAGAAACATTTTATTGTGTTTATGTAAACATTTTCTTCATTGTTGGGTTATGCCCAGATGTTAACTATAGTCAACATTACAGAGAATACAGAATTGCACCTATATATTAGATTAAGTAGTGGTTTTGTGATTCTTGAGAATATATCTTTGAGTGGAATTGCTGGGTTATAAATTAGATGCATTTTTGATATTTTGAGAACTCTCAGGACTGGAGTGGTAGTATAGTGGATAGGGCACTTGCCTTGCATGTGGCCAACCTGGGTTCAATCTCTCGCATCCCATGTGGTTCCTAGACCCTTCCAGGAGTAATTCCTGAGCAAGAACCAGGAGTAATCCCTGAGCACTGCTGAGTGTACTCCTGCCAAAATAAATAAATAAATTTTAAAAAAGTATTTTGAAAATTCTCAATGCTATTCTTCATGGAAGAATAACTTACATTCTCATCAATATTGTATGAGGATTTTATTTCTCTCCATACCTACCAACACCTGTTTCAGGCCTTTTTGATAAATCTTTAATGAAATATCTGTTCAGCTGTTCTCCCCTTTTTAGGGAAAGTCTCCTCTATTGGTGGGAGACACATCTGGTGGTGTTTAGGACTCACTGCTGGCTCTATGCTCAGGTATCACTCCTGGCTTGCTCAGGGGACCATATGTGGTGCAGGGATCAAACCGGGAATTTGCCACATGGAAGGCAAGTGTATTAATCACTTAATCACTTAACTTCCCGTTAGTCGTCTATTTGCTCGAGTGGGCGCCAGTAACGTCTCCATTTGTCCCTGTCCCGTGCTAGTGTAGCCCAATGGCATCTGTTCGC
>JAOXYA010070123.1:0-11616 GCA_028565675.1 Sorex palustris
AACCCCAATTAAAAAGCTGGGGTGGCCATATCCGACCACATTGGTTTCAGACTGAAGAAGGTCACAAGAGCCAGTGAAGGTCATTTTTATTGATTGAAGGAATTGTACAGCAGAAAGAACTTGCACTCCGAAATATATATGCACCTAATGAGGGACCAGCAAAGTACTTAAAGCAACTACTCATAGACTTGAAGGAAGACATTAATAGCAACACAATACTAGTGGGAGGTTTTAACAGCACTTTATCACCTCTCGATAGAACAAGACTCAAACTTAGCAAGTATATACTTATCTGAGGGGGCTAGTGGCAGCCCCACTGAGCTCCCACTTACCCCTTGAGTACATCCTAGTAGTCAGCATGTGTCTCAAGATGGGGTACACCCCGTGGACCATCTGCATGTCCCACAGCTGCCGCCAGTGTCGGAGGAAGACCAGCAGCTCCAGCAGGAGGCTGCCGGCCACTAGGCACACAGGCACACGGGGACCAGTGCGTACCAGTGCAGCAGAAACCCCAACGTGCCCATCGCTGCAGCACCCCGTTGGGCTTCGGGGTTAAGAGGGAAGCAGGCCGGGGGCGGATTCCGGGCGCCAGACCACCCTAGTCCTGGCCCCCCAGAGCAGATAATGGGGTCCAGTATGGGGAGGATCCCGTGTCTACCCACTCTGCGCCTCTGGAACTGCAAGATAAGGCCTCCACCATCCACCCGGCCCTCCTACCACTGGGCATGTGTCCCAGGCGGGGTTCCGCATGCAGTGGGAGACTCCAACACAGCTGGTTTTTAGAGTCACCTCCAGGCACCCGTTTAGAGAGACAGGAAAATATCCAGTGAAGAAAAGAAAACAAGTTAAAGAATATACTGTATCTACTGTGATGCAATAATTAATTGGATCTTTTCCCAGCTACACAATGAAACCGGACTTTGAAAGGTTGGTTTCTGTCCAAGCCAAGGGAACCACAAACTCTTGGGTGTGAGAATCTCTGAATGTCCTCCCCCCCCACACACACATACAGACAAGACTCATATGACCCCCCAGCTCAGTTGTGTGGAGGGGTGTCATCAGACTTAGCACTGAAATAGTCTATTCTGATCCTATGGAGGAACCAAGGGAGCCACCAAGAACAACAAGGATTTGATAATCCTTGATGATCCTGATCATGTCTTCCCTGCCTGAACAGGAGAAGGTAGAGTGAAGGCTTTGGGGGTAGAACAAAAACAATAAACAGGCGCCAGTGCCATTTGTCTTTGCCAGAGGGTTGGGTGGCACAGACATCTTAAGTTGCGTCGTTCTGTGCCCAAGTGAATCACTGTGAGGTACTCTTACATATTTACAAATGTTAATGTTAGCGTTTCAGTCATACAATGATCGGTTAGTCATCCCTCCACCAGTGCCCATTCTCCACCACCAATGAGTGATCCCAGTATCTACCCCCTGCCCGCCACCCTGCCTCTGTGGCAAGGCATTCCCTTTTGTTCTCTCTCTCCTTTTGGGTATTGTGGTTGGCAATATAGGTATCAAGTGACCATAGTCCAAAAAAAGAAAAAAGAGTAAGCCCTGAGCATCACCTGGAGTGATCCCTGAGTGCAGGGCCAGGAGTAAGCCCTGAACACTGCCAGGTATGGCCCATCTTCCCTGTTCCCTAAATTGTTGCAGTTTCTTGAGTGCTTAGCAATGGGGCAGACAGCAATGAGGTGACCCACCTTACTGCATTTCTTCTGCAATGGAAGGCACCCAGGAAAGGTTGACTCCAGAAGGTGCCCCTGGGCTCAGGCACAGCACCAATGAGGCATGGAAGGCTGCAGTGCATGGAGCTCAATGACTGGGAGCTAGAACAAGGCCCAGACACCGGGCCCAGGATCATGGACGGGATGCTAGTCCCAGCAAGCCTGTAAGAGTCAGCCGAGCTGCCGCACCTAGTTTTCTGGCTGGGGAGCAGCTTAGTAATTAAGGGAATATGTTTTGTCTCTCTGTCTCTCTGTCTCTGTCCCTCATGTATGGGGGACATCCCCCATGATGCTCAGGGGTCACTCCCGGATGTGATATTCAGGGGATTCTGCAAACCTGGGCCTCCTCCATGCAGAGCACACACATGCAGAGCCTATGGAATTGGGGGGCGGGGATGTCTCTCTGGCTCAAAAGAATATTTTTTTCCTTTTCTTTAATTCCCTTTCATTTTTAAATGAGATTAAAATTTAAAATATGCCTATAGGCAATATATAGTTAATAGTGTGAAAATTCTGGAAATGTTCTAATATTTGAAACCACCGTGCAATTCAATGAAAAAATCATGTCTATCATTGATGATGGAAGACCAACATACAGCTCTGCTGTTTCCCATTTCCCTTGTTGCCTTGAGGGAAACATCAGCCCATATTCCCACTGGAATTACTCTTTTTTTCTTTGCCTTTTAATTTTTTTCTAATTTTTGTTTTGTTTGGGGTGCTCATGGAGGGACCATTAGGGCTGCCGAGGATCAAACCCAGGTCGCCAGCCACATGCAAGGCAAACAAACGCCCTACATGGTATACTATCTCCTTTTTCTTTCTCAATTTGATTTGAATTTTATTTGATGCACTGTGACTGCAATACTATTCATGACAGGGTTGGATGGATCCGGCATTCCAGTCCACACTCTCCACCAGTATCCCCCTCCCAGCACCCGCTCCTGCCACCTCAGGAAGCTCTGTCTGAGTCTTGTTCTAGCTCCCAGTCATTGAGCTCCATGCACTGCAGCCTTCCATGCCTCACAGGTGCTGTGCCTGAGCCCAGGGACACCTTCTGGAGTCAACCTTTCCTGGCTGCCCTCCATGTGCAGACGAAATGCAATAAGGTGGGTCACCTCATTGCTGTCAATGGTTGAGAATAGGAAACCAGTTCTCAACCATTGCCTTTCACCCTGTCTAATTTCCTTACTGCCTCTCCTTGCCTGCCCTCTGGTGGAGACAATGGCGAGAACAGCCAGCCCTGAGTGGGCACTGCAGCATGGGCTGTAATTTTTTGTAATTTTTATATGTTTTATTTTCATAAAGTGTAATATTCAAACACCAATCCCACCACCAAGCACCTTCCCACCACAATAAGAGGGAAGTATGTGAAGGTTATTGTATTTCATTCTGGAGCCATTTAAGCCCGTATATTAGAGAATACAAACAAGTATGTTAAAACCAAACAGATGTGTGCTACTATTGGTACGTAAATGGCAAAAGAGTATGAGAGGTTGCGCGGCCACAAGTGCGGCCGTGAGCTCCAGGAAATTCTGCATCACTCTCTTCTGGGAGCTTTAGTTTTTCATCTCTGGATCTTGACCATTGATGAGATTACATGGCGCTGGGGGCAAGTTTGTGGGTGTGACTGCCAAGCTACTGGAAAACTGGAGAGCTGGGGGAAGGGGGCCCAGTCCCAATCTAAGCAGGCTTGGAGATCTCAATCGCAGGTTCCCGCATACCTAGTTTTTTTCTGCCAGTTCCCTCTTAGGTGAGGCTCATCTGAGAGCATGTGGATAGTGGCTTTGAGCATGGCAGCAGTTAGGCTCTCAAGATTTTCGGCTGCCAGGGTGCTACTTGGAGTGGGGAGGGAAACTCAATCAGCCCCCCTCCAAGATGCCCCAGTGAAGACAGCTTGTCACGGGGTCAGGGAATTACCACATCCTGGGCTGGAGGAGAAGAGGAACTGTGCAACCAGACTCCCCCTTGGGTCTCCTCTGGGGGCTGCCATGCACATCCCTCCAGCTGCAGTCAGCTTTCCCACTGCCATGCTCATTCAAGTTGCAATCACTGTGACTGGCTCATCCACCCATTTGTCCCACCAAGCTATATCCAAGTCCTCCTTCAAGACCCTGCTCAGATAACCACCCCGTTGGTGAATCTGCCCCCTCAGCCCCCACACAGTCAAAGAAATCCTCTCACCATTTGTTTCCTACATTTGCTCTGGCACTCTACTGTCCTCACACTGACGTGTCTCTATGTTCTCCTGCTCTGAGGTAGACTCAAGGAGAATGCTAGAAACATGCCATGGGTCCTGGGGATTCTGCTTGCAATGGACTAAGGAAATACTTAATACTTGACTGATGAATCCTAAATGGGGAGACTAAAGTAATATACCACTGTAGCACTGTCCTCCCGTTGTTCATCAATTTTCTTGAGCAGGCACCAGTAACGTCTCCATTGTGAGACTTGTTGTTACTTTTTTGGCATATCGAATATGCCAGGCTCTGCCATGCAGGCAGGATACTCTGTAGCTTGCTGGGCTCTCAAGAGGGACGTTGGAATTGAACCCGGCTCGGCCATGTGCAAGGCAAACATCCTACCCGCTGTGCTATCACTCCAGCCAATGTTAAAAATATTTAAAGTAACTTTAATTCTTGTCTCCCCATTTAGGATTTCTTTTTGTTTATTCGGGGGCCACACCTAGTGGTGCTTAATGCTCCAGAGGTTTGCTCCAGATGCTGTTCAGGGTAATTGTGGTGGAAATTGAAACCAGGCATGCTGCGTGCAAAGTGTTCCATGGAGGATAAAACCATCCATTCAGTCAGCCAGCATTGAACACCTGGAGAGCCTAGAATAGAATCTGCACTTAGTAAATAGAGCAGCAGTGCTCGTGGACCGTGCTGTCTCCTGCACACTCCCATCAGGACAGGGAAGAGTTGCTATAGAGACACCAATACATTGGCATGCTGCCTCTCACAGACAGACCAAAGGAGAGAGCCCAACATTAATGAAGGTGCCCACGCCCTTAATAAGGAGATAACCAAGGGCATCTATCAGGAGAGTGTTGCCCTTAATCAGGAGATAAACAGGGCCTCGTCAGAACCTGTTTATACTTAGTCTTCACCAGAGGGATTACTCCTGAGTCTGCACTCATGGATCTCACTCCTGGCAGTGCTTAGGGACCACATGTAGTGCCAGGGATTGAACCTGAGTCAGCCATGTGCAAGGCAAATGCCCTACCCAGTGTACTATTCTCTATACCCCATCTTAATAAAGATGATTAATACTGCTTTTTGAGTAATCAGCAGATCCATTCACTGAAATGTTTCCTGAATACCTACTATGTGCCAAAAAAAAATAGTACATCACATACAGATTTTGGGATGGATAAAATAAGTACTTTGGAAACTAAAAGTGCAAGTTATGGTATTATTGGTATTACTAATCACTTATCATGATAACAAAAAATATTCTCAGATCTAAGAACATTTCTTCGAGGCCCTTTTAGAAATATACAGTGAGGCAAGATAGCCTCAGCCTTCCTCTGTCCTGTTTCCCCAAGTGTCTTCCAAGGCATGGAGGTGCTGCGTCCTCCTCCTACTCTTCTGGAGCCCACATCCTCCCAGACCCTGCCATTTCTCTTCCACCACCTGCTCAGATCACTCCATTCCTTCAGGGACCGCCATGGGCGGGGCCCCTGGTCTGCCAGTCTGATCAGGTGATTGGTGTTGCTTTGATAGTGGCAGTGGTGGGAGGTGAACTTTACCCTCCGGAAGTAAATCCTCTTGCTCTTGGGCCCCACTGCCCATGAGTCATCCATCTTATCTGACTCAACGGTCCTGTGCCTCCTATTGCCTGGTTTACCACAGAGCTTAAACTTAGTCTGGATCCTTCCTCCTCCCTTCCCATCCTTCTCTCCAACATGTCCTACGTTTCTGGAGGCCAGACTGCACCCTGACACTGGCTTGTGGTTGGGGTACTTATGGCCAGTCCTTGTACCCAGAATCCTGCACTGACGTTCTGGGAGATACCGCTACACACCCCCACTCCCACCCTATAGGTGACCCTGTCGGGCTCCCTGCTCAGAAAACCAATGTCTTCTCTTTTTTTAAATTTTTTTCTTTTTTGGGGGGTCACACCCAGCAATGTTCAGGGATTATTCCTGTCTTTGCACTCAGGAATCACTCCTGGCAATGCTTGGGGGACCATATGGTATGCCAGGGATCGAACCTGGGTTGGTCACGTGCAAGGCAAATGCCCTATCCGCTGTAGTATTGTTCCAGCCCCAAGCCAATGTCTTCTGTGCCACCCCCAGACTCAGCTGCCATGGACCCAACACTGCCAGGGCCTCACAGCTAAGCCACCACATGTTTTGTGGGTGCTTTGTAGGCTCCGTGGGTCTGGGGCATGTCTTGGGCCCACTGGCCCAGACACTTTCCATTACATCTTCATGGTTTTTGGGTCACTGCAGGCAGGGCATGCAGAAGGACTACTCCCAGTTTGGGGGTCACTCCCAGTGGTGTTTTGGGAACTGTGCTTACCAGGGAATAACCCAGGCCTGTATGCTCCCTTCCTTAGCCATCTTCCCGGCCTCTAGCCATTTTTTCCTCTCTTGCTCCTGCTCCAGCCAAAAGCAGAGCTTCTCTAAGAGGCTTGTTCTCCAACCACAAGAGAAAACCCTTCCCCATCTAGACTCTATTGGGTGTTTCCCCTCAGCCCAGGATAACAGTATAACCCAGATGGAGGAAAACAGACAGCACAGTGTGACCCGACACCCTCCCGGCCTCTTGGCCCTTCTTCTAGCCTGCCCAAGTTTTCTCATTGCCTTTCTGCCAAGAACCACGCTGCAGCTCATCGTCACTTCCATCCCTGGACTCTCTTGCATCTTTCCTTCTCTGGACCCAAACCTCTCAGCCTCATGGCCTAGCATCCTTGGGGAAAAGGTCACAAGGGGAATAATACCCGGAAAATGCCCATTGAAGCACTTCCTACTGATGCAAAAGACCCAGCTGCATATTCTGGTGAGAGTGACCACCGAGAGTCCCAAACCTTGGGCTTCGTGGTGACCTCTCACTATCGCTCACTATTGTTTTCAGTCTTTGAGCTCACAGGTTTGACTCTGTTGCTTACCCTGGGTTGCAAATGGGAGCACAGAGGTTTTGATTTCCCTTGGGCATAGAAAGGCTGATAAAGACACTGTGGTAGGGGGCTAGAGATTCCCTGGCTTTGGAAATACAGGACCATCATTTTCCCTGGGGCTCCCGTGAACCCAGTGACCAGGTGAGATCTGATACTTCATGCCATTGTCCCAGGAACCTTCTAGATATGCAGATACCTCTGAATTAAGTTTTAGAAGAAGGCAGGGCCTTGTGAAAATAACAAGGTCAGTGGGAGAAACAAACTTTCTTAGAAAACTCAGCTGATACAATAGTGTATTTGAGAGAGGATTGCTTCTTCTGAAGAATATTCTAAATTCCCTTGAAAACACTTCAAAATTTTCTGATTTGGGTGAGAAGGATTGAGGGATAGGGGCACATACCTGGCTGTAGGCTGTACTCAGGGCTTACTCCTGGCTCTGTGCTCAGGGGTCACTGCCGGCGGCTTGGAAGTGGGGAAGGGGGGAACCATATATGGTGCTGGAGATTTGGGTCAGCCACTTGCAAGGCAGGTGCTTTGATCCCTGTACTTTCTCTCCGGCCCCAAAGAGATAATACAGGGGTTAAGGCACTTTCCTTTTCACTATCAGGTCATTTGCAAAATACTGTTCCTTTTTCACGGTTTCTAGTTGTGCCATGAAGGTTAAACCAAACTGAAAGGTCCGGGTGGCCTTAGTCCCTAGAACCGTCACTCAGTGAATAATGCATTAACTAGGCTTGTTTCTGGTTTCAGTCTGAGTAAACCCTGAAAAGAAACAGGAAACTCGGTGCCTTAGGAATTCTGGACACCAGAATAGAACAGCGGGGGAAATCTCTGATTTTCTGAATCTAGTGGGAAAGACTGGCTGCATTTTCCTGGGCTTATCAAGCTTGGTTTCTCTGTCAGTGTTTAGACTCGCCCCCACGTGTCCCCCCCCCCCACACACACACACACATACCACCACCACCCACCAGTGCGGCATCACCGTGTGTGGCAGCAGCTTGTGGTGGTGACCGTTAGACAGGCCAGACCTTGCCTGGGGCATTCACCCCAAGAGTCTGTGCATTGGGTTAAAAGCACCCTCCACTTCGCTCTCCTCAATCCCTGTTGGGGTGAGGGGGTGCCCGGTCCTTAGGGAGCCGGTTCCTGGGGTTTGCTGGCGGCAGCGCAGAAGCAGTGCACGTGGGGTGTAAGCGTGTGCTGTCGCGCAGGACGGGACAGCGCCACTGTGGATCGCATCGCAGATGGGCCACAGCGAGGTGGTGCGGGTCATGCTGCTGCGGGGAGCCGAGCGGGACGCCACCCGGAACGTGAGTGCGTGGGAGCCGGGCGCACGGTGGGGGAGCTGCGTAGGTGGGAGGAAAATGTGGTTCCCAGTCCCATCCTCCACCACTACAGTGGTGGAAACTTACACGCACTGCACTCAGTCTCTCTAAGGGGTGAAAAACAAAGAGATGAATTCCTTGGAGATCTTCCTCCACCTGAGCTGACTTCTGGGTGAACCCAAGAAGCCTGGGAGGCAGGGGGGAGGGCGCGTACAGCCCCTGGGGATGGGTTCCCAGCAGCCTGGGTTTTGCTTTCTGTGGGTTTTCAGGCCTCGGTGCATGAGGTTACTAGGATTTAGGCTTCGGTGCATGAGGTTACTAGGATTTAGGGCCACTCAGGACTCCCAGTTGATCCGCCACCCCACACCTTGCCCAGCTTCCCAGAGCTGCAAGACCCTAAACCACATCCCCTAGCCAACGGCCACTTCCCCTTCAGCTCTTCTACCCTAACTCTGCCTTGTTCACCCCACTGGACCCTGTGGCCGGGCAGAGCTGAGGACAGCTTGGGATGAGGGTCTGATCCTGTTTTCATATTTATGCAGGGAGAGGAGGGAAGCCAGGGTCTCGGGTATGGAAGGCAGGCACTCAACTCAGGGGCAGAGGCATCTCCGGCTCCCTCGGTTTTATTTGTGGGTCTGACCTCCCTGCCCTTAGTATGATTACCCTGATTTAGGGTACTTCCCAGGCACTTGTGGAGTTTGAACCAGAATGGGGAAATGAACACAGCGCATCAACCTGGCCTTGATACTTGGCCCCTAACACAGCCTCTTCTGCCCACAATCTGTGAAACCACGAAAGAAAAATCCCTGAATCTTATTTTTTTTCTTCCTCATTCAAGCTAAACCTGTAGAACCTATACACCTAAAAGGGCATTTCCTTTTCTGTGGGAGAAATTGGAGCCGTGTACTCCAAAGACATCAATTGATGTGTTAAAATCGGAGCAAAAGGAATTTGAAAACAGTCTCCTCTCAAACACCCCCCCCCACACACTCCGCCAAAAAATTGCTATGAAGACGCTGAATGTTAAAATGTGAGGTTGTCTTCACAAGATTCCAGTCTCTGCCTCCTCCCCATTCTACCATGCCTGGCCCCTCCAACAACCAACCCAGTGCAAGCTTGTATGCAAGGCAAAAAGGAAAAGCATGTTTAAAATTTAAAAATAGTAAATACAAGTCAACAATTTCTGCTGGCTCGTGAATGCAGAGAATTGTGCTTTGGTTCACCTTTGTCCTAAAAATATGCTCTTGAAATTCTCTTTGTCCCTTACCCAGTGTTCTCAGAGATTGGAGGAACAGAACATAAGATTATATAATAAGTTAAATACTTCGTCCGATAGACTTTATGAAGAACTGTTGAGCATTCCCTTTTTTTTTGAAAAGCAAGCATGTAATTAAAGAATGTATAATCCTTGAAGATAATTCAAATGTTAATTTTTTTTAAATTTTTTTTCTTTAATTGAGTCACCATGAGATACACAGTTACAAAGCTGCTCAGGATGGGTTTCAGTTTACAATGATCCAACATTCATCCCTCACCAGTGTCCATTTCCCACCACCAATGACTCCAGTTTCCCTCCTCCCTCCCCCACCCCCACCACCCCATGGCTCTATGGCAGGCACTTTCCTTCCCTCCCTCTCTTTCTAAATTGTTGGGCATTCCTTAAACTGTTCTAAGATTAAGAAACGTTGCACATCTGTGCTTGAATTTCCACATTTTGCCTGTTTCTGAGAAACAGTTCTCAACTAACATTTTATTTTCCCCTGCCTCTCTCTGATGTTAACGACTGGCTTTCTTCTCCTCTATTAAGGATGGTACAACAGCACTACTGAAAGCAGCCAATAAAGGGTATAGTGATGTCATAGAAGAATTGCTGAAATTCTCACCCACCCTCGGTATTTTGAAGGTAAGACCCAAAGAGAAACTTGATTGATCTGCAAAACAGAGATGTTGGAAGTGCATAATCTGGTGGCACTGAGAAAGATGGGGAGGTGATTAAAAAGTGTGAACCAGGGCCAGAGAGATAACAGAGGGGATAAAGCACAGCCAACCCAGGCTCGATCCCCAGAATTGTATATGGTTCTCCGAACCCCATCAGGAGTGATCCCTGAGCACAGAGCCGGGAGTAATCCCTGAGCACAGCTGGTGTGGCCTAAAAACCAAAGTGAGTCAGAGCCTGTTAGTATCTAGTTTTCCAGAAAAGCATTAGCAATGTGGATCCAGTCACTACACCACAGTCTAGCATATTAATGTATCTATGGACGATTTGTGAAATCCTCCTTTCACAAGAAAAGCCTGAAAAATACTCCTTAATTATCTGAAACAAAAAGCCACAGTGTTACCTTAGATGAAATAAAAATCTTCCAACATTGGGGCTGGAGTGATAGTTCAGTGGATAGGACGTTTGCCTTGCACGTGGCCGACCCGGGTTTGATTTTCAGCATCCCATATGGTCCCGTGAGCACCACCAGGAGTAATTCCTAAGTGTAGAGCCAGGAGTAATCCCTGTGCATCACTGGGTGTGACCCAAAAAGCAAAAAAAGCTAAAATTTTCTAATATGTAGACACCCAGGTAAAAAAAAAAATCATTCCAAAGAGCCCATTCTTCCAGAGAAATTCCCAAGCTCTTTTTTGTTGTGCATGCATTGTATTTAAAAAGAAAGAAAGAAAGAAAGAAAGAAAGAAAGAAAGAAAGAAGAAAAGAAAAGACCCAGAAGACCTGGGGTTATGATGCATCTGGTCTGAGGGTTCTGTGCTCAGCAACCCCCTGTGCTCGGGACCATGGGCAAGGGGCTCACACCCAGCTCACACCCAGTCCTGGGGGTGGGACAGACCTGCAGGGATCAAACCTAGGACTCTGCACATGCCAGGCTACCCCCCCCGCCCCCGTCTTTCCATAGCACCCACCACCACCACTCTTGTTTGTGCTTTCATCATTTCAGATTAAAATGACTCGCGTATATGCCAAGACCTGGCCATCTTTTTCCATAAAGGATGAAGCAGTAACTATTTTTTTAAATTTATTTATTGAATCACTGTGAAAACAGTTACAAAGCTTTCAGGTTTAAGTCTCGATCATGCAGTGATTAAACACCCATCCCTTCACCAGTGCATATTTTCCACCACCAAGAACCCCAATATACCCCCCATTCCACCCCTCCCTGTGCCTATGAGGCAGATGATTTCCACTTAACTCTCTCTCTAACTTTGATTACATTCATTATTTTGACAAAAGATGTACCATTATTATTTGGAATTTTCCCCCAACAATCAAACCTGCTGAAAAGGCATGAAATAATTTGTTTTCTGTTGCTGGTTATGAAGACCATATGATGTGGTACAGCCACAGTAGCGGCCGTGTGATTTTGGGTTTCTGGTAAAAAGGTAAAGGTAAAGGCCCTCCCGTTGATCGTCGATTTGCTCGAGCGGGCCCAGTAACGTCTCCATTGGAG
>JAOXYA010070132.1:0-11616 GCA_028565675.1 Sorex palustris
AGTTGCTGTATGAGTGCATCTTAATCAGGAACAACTTTGTAAGGGTCTATTTCATCGTGATTCAATTGGCCGGGGAGGCGCGCGCGGGGCCCGGCGGGGCGCGCGGCTGCGGGCGCCGCAACTTTGGGGGCCCCTCCCCGACCCCCGCGCCTGACGCCCGCCGCGCCTGCTCCGCGCAGCCGAACGCGGGGACTGCAGGGCGGCGTCGGAAAGTTCCTCGGGCCTGCGGGACACCCCCTGTCCGCCCCGCCTGCCGGCTCCTGCAGCGGCCGCCACCTAGATACCGGGCCACTGGGCATCTGGGGACCCGCCTCGCTGACCGTTCCTCTGGACCTGAAGTCTGAGGTCACACACACACACACACACACACACACACACACACACGGCAAATTCCGGCTTTTCCAAAGATGAGGCAGGGTCCACTGTGTAACGCATCACATTCTTCCCAAGTATCTCACTCTGGGCGCCCTAGCTCACTGGAGCTTTCAGGCTACAAGCCGGGTGACAAGCCTGAGTGTGTGTTGAGTGTGTATGGGTGTGCGTATGTGTGCATTTGTGCGCGTGTGTATGTGTGCGTGTATGTGCATGTGCGTGTATGTGCATGTGCGTGTGTGTGCTGTAGTGTATGTATGTGTGTGTGCATGCGTGTGTGTATGTGTGTGCGTGTGTGTGAAACCTAAAGAGCTCTGCATTCGCCGGTTTCAGATGATCAATAAGCCCAGAACTAAACCTAAAAATTTCTCCCCAGAGAACGCTCACTGACCCTCCCAAGCCACCGAGGGAACCAAGTGGGGGCGAGAGGAAGAGCTTTCCTCCCGGCCCACTCCCTGGTCCTGCCAACAGCAGAAACTTACCGGTAATAAGTACCTTGAGCTTGTGGGTTAGGGCTCACCGGGTTCCAGACTGGCACAAATCCTTCCCAGCACTGCTGGGTTAGCACCGCAGGGATGGCCCTGGTGGTCCCCAGCTCCACAGGTCCTGGACAGTACTGCATTCTTGGCTACCAGCATTGACCCACCTGCTGAACTGGTCAAGTATTGGTATCCTATCTCCATCCCCCACCTCCTGTCCCCCCTACAAATGAACAAACCCACTACAGGCCTTATTGTTCAGGGCATGTTTACATACATTTTATTTTATTTTATTTTTTTGCCTTTTGGGTCACACCTAGCGATGCACAGGGGTTACTCCTGGTTCATGCACTCAGGCATTACTCCTGGCGCTGCTCAGGGGACCATATGAGATGCTGGGAATCGAACCCGAGTTGGCCGCGTGCAAGGTAAATGCCCGATTACTTGAGCGGGCTCCAATAGCGTCTCCATTTGTCCCAGCCCTGAGATTTTAGCATCGTACAGTTTATGCTCTCTCCAAGAATACAGCACATCAACAGGATGTCCTTTGCCATAATGGTGACATGCTTGGCGGGGAATGCACAGAGGTTGGTGTCCTCAAAGAGCCCCACCAGGTAGGTCTCGCACGCCTCCTCCTGCAGCGCCATGACGGCTGAGCTCTGGGAGCACAGGTTGGTCTTGAAGTCCTGCCCGATCTCCCGCACCAGCCGCTGGAACAACAGCTAGCAGATCTCATGTAGTGCCACAGTGTCGGGCTAGTAGCAGTGTGGCTTCTTCACACCACCCATGGCTGGCGCGCTTTTGTGGGCCACTTTGGTGGCCAGCTCCCTTCCCGCCCGTTGACTCGCGCACCGTCTTAGTACAAGCCCTCTCGTTCTTCCCAACTCAGCTGGAGACTCCTTCAGGATTAGGGAAATGAGACCCATTTTAGCGACTGTTGTTGGCATATGTGATACATCACGGGTAGCTTGCCAGGCTCTGCCGTGCGGGCGGGATACCCTCGGTAGCTTGCCGGGCTCTCCGGGGAGAAGATGGAGGCTTTTGAGGCAATCTCTAATCAGAGATTAGAGGCAGTAAGTACAAATGATTAATTAAAAGGGATGAGTTATAGGACTAAAGCGACAATACAGCTGGGAGGGCACTTGCCTTGTACGTTTGACCCGGGTTCAATCCCAAGCACCCTATATGGTCCCCTGAGCCCAGCAGGAGTGATTCCTGAGCAGAACCAGGAGTAAGCTCTGAGCACTGCCAAGGTATGCCCCCGTCCCTCCAAAAAAGATGAGTTAATATTAACAAATTGAGTGCAAATTAAATTCATGTCAGTCTACTGCCTCAGAAGGAAATAGGAACAGAGAACAGAAAGGAGTTAACACAAGCAATGTTGCAAAGTTTTATATCTTTTAATGAATTTGAAAAACCTTGGCAATATAGTTCCAGTCCATTGTGAGCTGAGGCACTATTCTGCCGTTTTCTATTTTCTCCCTTAGATCTGTATGGGAGTCCAGAAGATTTACTTCAAGCCCCAATTTTGTTACCAGCCCTGTAGCATTGGACAGTGACTTGTTTGCTCCCAGCTTGACTTAAGCAGCTGTCAAGAAGAGACCCTCCCAGAACCCTGTTCCCTTGGCCAGCCCAGCGCCTGGCACATACCCACTCAGCGACACAACTCTGAATATACTTAGCACAGAGCTAAAAACCCCCATCAATTATGTATGTGCCTGCCTTATTACAGTGAATTAGAACAAAGCCAAGGCTATCACGGTCGCCTTTCATTGACATTCAGTCCCTTTTAGGAGTCATCCGTGCCAGGAAACCGTTTTCTTCTTGGAGATATGAAAATAAAGAACTGGCTTTGTTTTTGAGTTTTCTCCTCCAAGAACACCAGGGGGTGGGGGGTGGGGGGGAAACTATTCTAGGCAAACAGATCTTGTTGTCTTGACAACACAGATTGCCAAGAAAATAAGTAAACAAAGCATTTTAATCTTATTTTAAAGAAAACTTGAACAGTACAAGGGCGGGGCAGAAAGTAGGACTTGAAAATTATCCCACCCACTAAGACGGCATTATAAGCTCCTGCCAAGGGCTTGTCTCCCGCAACGGAGCTGTTCAACATTCTCCCGGGACTGCGGCTGCCCCAACTCTGTGGCCTTGGCCGCACAAACAGGGGCGGCAGGTTCGATCACACGTATGCAACTGATTTGTTGAATATATTTACCATTCAACAGGATGGTAGAAAAAGCTTGTCTACCCACCCCCAGCTCCCCCCACATCCTCCCCACAGAAAAAAAGGGGAGGAAGAAAAAAACAAAGTCCTTGTAAAGTTGCCCATAAACAAGCAGAGACAAGAATGTCTGGTTGCCCCAAATATAAGCAACAGCACCGAAGAAGCCAGCAGATTTGGTCTGAGATGTTGCCAAGAGGGGCAAGAGGTAGAAATCTCAGTGTGAATGCCCCAAACTTCCAGGACATTCAAGGCTGAGCGGGTGAACATGAGGCAGGGTGGCGATGGTGGGGCTGGAGGTCAAATGTCCATCTCAGGGTGCTGAACGCTGGCCTTGGGGGCCTGGGTCAGGTCAAACCCGAGTGATGAACTCGGTTTCATCACTCAAAAACTAGCATCTAGCTGACAAGCATTAGAGAGGGAGAAGCGCCAGCATCTACCAATCGCTAGGAAAAACTCAACGGTGCGTTCAACAGAGAGGAAGAGTGTTCAGCCAAACAGTAAGGTGTTTCAAAGGCTCCGGTGTCCGGCCGCTTTGGAGTTCTGCAAAGTGTGTTCCTAGAATTAAGTGACTTAACAATTGTGCAACTCCGTGCTTCCGTTCCCCTCTGCCTCTGGGCAGGAAACACCAGAACTGCTGGGGCCTAAGTTCTCACCAGGCTGAGCTGGCCCTGGTGCCCTTTAAGGAAGGAGCTTTAGGTTCTGGGCCTCTGGTCTGGGCCCAAATGCAGGCTGGCCAATAAGCTTCAGTCTTCTCCTCACCCATCCCTTCCACCTTAACCTCCTCACGATTCTTCTGCCTCTGTTAAGTCACCAGGAGTTTCACCCATTCCTTCCCCCACCAGGTGTACCTCTTTTAGGAAAGAGGCAGCTGGACAGTTGAATGAGGGGTCACTCTGCTAGACCTGCTATGTCTTGCTCCAGGAGCCAGGCTCCAGACAGCCTATCTAAGTCACAGATGCCAGGGAGGGCTCAACCCTTCTGTCTAGATTGTGTTCTGCCAAGGGAAACACACACGCCAAGAGAAGGGTCATTTCATCCTGCAGATTCCGCGGTCACACGGGGCTCCGTGCTCAGAATGTCCCAAACCACGGTCATTGCTTGATTGGTTAATTTCCATTTCAGAGTCTTATGTTCAATACCTGTGGGATCGGCTGAGCAACCTTGCCCGAACCCAGGGACCTGCTTATGCTGAAGCAGCGAGATTAAGATCACTCTCAGGTTGGAAGGGCTTAAATATACAGATCAGAAATGTTATCAGGGGCTGGAGAGATAGTACAGTGGGTAGGGTGCTTGCCTTGTATGTGTCTAACCCAGGTTTAATCCCTGACACCCCCGACGGTCCCCCCAGCCTGGCCAGGACTGAGTCCTGAGCACAGAGCCCAGAGTAAGCCCTGAGCACAACTGCGTGTGGTTTAAATCCTCCCCCAAGAATAAACTGGGGGCGTGGCCCAGTGGCAGAGTGCCTATGTGGCATGTGTGAGGTCCCAGGTTCAACCCATGACACCACACGGCCCAAAGAACCACCAGGTATGACAAAAAATATTTTTTTATGTGTACATATGTAACTTTTCAAATAAGTGTAAGGACAGGTTTTTAAACATCAACATGCCAATTAGCATGTCTGTCTCTAGCCAGTCTCTTTCTCTCTGGCCAGCAAAACACCCTAATGAGTGGGAGTTGTTTTACAGCTTCAAAGAGCTCTAGAGATACATAATTTCCCATCAGAAGATTTAAATTTAACAGAAAGAGCCAACCATAGAACTGCAACATTTGGTTGCTTCCTTGTTGCTGTTTTGGACTTAAAATGGAATTTTTTTTCTGTGAAAACTCAAGGATAAGGTAAGTTCATGAACAAAGCAGGAACGAGTTTGAGCTTAATTGCAGGGCTGAAGTATGTGAATTATCCAGTGCATCTGAGTGACAGCATCTGCACACAGCTGAGCTTCAAGCCAGCTTTTAATTTATATTCACCGTCTGTATAATGAATTCTTTGACTTGTTATCATTTCTCTTTTCTGAGGTGGGGAGTGTTCTCGGGGGTCCTGGCGCTACCCCAGGGATAGTGAACCAGGCCTGACTGGCCAGTGCTCTGGCCCTGTGGGGGTGCGTTGCGAGCTGGGTCACACCTGTGTGTGGCCTACAAGGTGCTCAGGCTCCAGCTGGAGGCGAGTAGCAAGGTTAGAGCCTTAACCCCGGACTCACTTTTCAGCCCAGAAAGATGGTTCTTGTAGTTAGTCCAAAAGCCATGAGATCTTCTCCATTTCCATCTTCAGCCATGCCCAGACCCACTATGGGCTCTGGTTAAGTCCGACATAGCAGAAATCCATGGGGGGAATCCCAGGCCTTGGGAAAATGTGTGCTGACGCCCCAGCATCGTCCGCCAGGCCAATGGCTCTCACTCAGACTGAGGGGCCGGCCACAGTGCAGTGCGCTCTCCACTAACCACTGTGCTTACAGAGGAAACAGGATTGTCCAGGGGTCACACCTGGGCATTTTCCACCAACCAGGCTGATGATTCAGACGGGGCTCGAGGATGCGGTTCTTAGGCCTACAGGGGCCCATGTGGTGCCAGGCACTGAACTAGGTCAGAGCATGAAAGCATATGCCTTAACCCCTGTTCTGTCTTCCTGGCCCCCGAAAATATTCTTGAATACTTTAGGGCCAGAGAGATAGTAGAGTTAAGGTGCTTGCCATGCACGCAGCTGACTCCAGTTCAACCTCTGGCACTACACATGGTCCTCTGAGCACCACCAGGATTGATCCCCTGAGTACCAGTAGGTGTGGCCCTAAAACCCAAATACTAAACATGCTAATAACGGGGCTGGAGCGATAGCATAGCAGGTAGGGCGTTTGCCTTGCATGCGGCCAACCCGAGTTCAATTCCTCCATCCCTCTCAGAGAGCCTGGCAAGCTACCGAGAGTATCTTGCCCACACGGCAGAGCCTGGCAAGCTTCCCGTGGCGCATTCGATATGCCAAAAACAGTAACAACAAGTCTCACAATGGAGACGTTACTGCTGCCCACTTGAGCAAAAACCGACGAACAACGGGAGGACAGTGCTAATAACAGGATGATTTCTGTTTGCTTGTTGTTCTAGTCCATACCCAGCAATTTCACCTGGCTCCATACTCAGGGATCACTCCTGGCGGTGCTTGGGGGACCTTATGGGACACTGGGTATCAAACCCAGGTCAACTGCATGCAAGGCAAACGCCTATCGCTCCAACTCACAGGACAATTTATTAACCAAAATTTCTGTCTCCCATCTAAATACAAACCAGGCCAACTTTGCTTCGCTTCCAAGACCAGACAAGATCATAGACTAATAACAAAAATTGGGGCTGGAGATTTGGTAGAACTCCCCCAGCAAATAAAGGTGCTTGCTATCAAAAGTGAAGGAAAACAAAATAAATGGTAGATTCTAGCAACAAAATGAGACAAAGCGCATCAAAATTCAGTTTATTGACAAGACATCAAATACAAAAGTCTCATGGAGGAAGGGGTGTGGGAGGCGCACACCTTGGCCTGGGCATGGTGGCCCAGGGGAGGGGATGTGTGTGCTGAGGCTAGAGGTGATTGATCAGGGGCACCCCATGTGAAGGCAGCTCCTGATGCAGTTGCCGAAAGAGCATGGCACAGCGGTTCCTCTCCTGGGTCTTACCCAGGGTGTGGTAGAGCCTGGCCTGGAAGTAAACGACATCTCTCATCTGCTCCTTGCAGTCCACCTTTGCAAAATAGCTCTTGGCTTCGCTGAGGTTCTCAATGGCGGCCTCCAGAGCTGAGGGAAAGTGGGGGAGATACGACCCAATTTAACTCAACAGCATGCACGGTTTTCAAAAGTTAATATCCACTCTTAGTCATTTAACATGGGCTGAATAATTTTACATTCAACAAATGGAAGACACACACACACACACACACACACACACATAAATGAATTAACCAATCATTGGTCCTCAACCTTCGTGCCAAGCAAGTATGTGAAAGCACCTTAAACGTGAGCCCGATTTAAAAGCCTTCTGCACCAGGTGCCTAATGACTCCGGGCATGGCCTCCTACCTTCGACTTTCTTTGCTGGGTCATAGGAAGCTGCTGATGCCACCTGGCACTTGGCCACTAAGAACATGGCCCGGCCTTTGTCCAAGACAGCCCCGTCAGCCAGGATAGGCTCAATAGCCATGTGGAGAAGACTCAGGGCCTGTTCAGGGATCCCCAGGATGAGCTGGAAAACAAAGATCATGTGGCACTGCACACATGTGTCCCATCACACCCACCCGCTCTGGCCATCATGGCCGGGGGCTCCAACTCTGGCTCCCCCTAAGCCACAGGTCTGTATCTCCTGTGCCTAATAGTGTAACACAGTGTGTGGCAAGTGGATCTCGGGCTCCGAGACACGAACGGGAATGGTGAGTCACACCATGGAAAGCTTGTCTGTACAAAAGAAGAAATCCTTTGGACTGGTGATTTCTAAGAGCTGAGCTAACTGTGTAAGAATCCCCGGAGGCAGCAAGTGGGCGTGGATGGCGTGAGAGTCCCTCACAGGGGTCAAGTGGCGGCCCCTCTTTGAACTACAGGCACCATGTATGGTCCCCTGAGTGTGGCCAGGTCTCTCCTGAGCAAAGAGCCAGGAACTGCCCCTGAGCACCTCTGGGTAAGGCCTAACCACCCTCCCCGACATCCACAAACAAAAAGGATCACAAAGGAAATCGGAAAGCACTTCCTTACTACACACTCAGAAGGATATAGTGAAGAAACAACAAAATTTAAAAGGAATATAACATAAAAGAATCCAGTTATTTATTTTTATGATGTAGGAGCATTGCTATTTATTAAAATGCAGCTACTTAGCACAAAAAAAATAGTAATGAAGAACTGAAAAACAGAAAAGATGAAAGACATGTGAAAAAAGTAACAAAAGTTTATTTCTCCGTAATTATGAGATATAAATTAATGATGCATTAAAAGACAGAGGTTTGGAGAGATTTACATATATAGCCCAAATAAGAGAGTCCAAAGTAAGTGGGGAAAAGCTGACAGAATCCGAGAGCAGAGCAGCTCGGAGGCAAGGGCTGAGAGCTCACACCTGTCCCCCCTCGGCAAAAAACAGAGCGATGCTAGAACGGCACGCTGAGCCCACCTGTACGGGCGGCACTTCCCGAGCGGACCAACCTCAGCGGATACACGGGACTGCTTCCAGGGAGACCAGAAACCAAGTCACAAAGTCACACTCAGTACATTTGTTTTTCCTCAGTACATTTTTGGGGCAGGGAAAGGGCACCCGCGTCCGGGCACAGGGCTGACTCCTGGCTCTGCACTCAGGAGTCACTCCTGGCAGGCTCAGGGGACCATATGGGGTTCTGGGTTGAGCCCAGGTCAGCCTCGTGCAAGGCAAGTGCCCTCCCCGCTGTCCTACAGCTCCAGGACCCTTGGTACATTTTTATATACTGAAAGCATATAATATATCTTCCATTACTATGTGCAACTAAGTTAGATATCAGTAACAAGTAAATACTGAAAATTCACACACAAAAAAAATAAACACCATATCCTAATTAATAATGGATGAGTCAAAGAGGAAATCACAAAAGAAATTAGAAAATCATTTGAGATAAAAGCCACAATGTATTGATAGCAATGAAAAGCTTCTAGATATAATGAAGGTATTTTATATTTGGAAAGATATATATTAAAAAAGAAAGCAGCTCTCTAACCAGTCAACAGAAATAAAACTTACAGAAACAAGAGTATGCCAAGAAATCAGACAAACAAAAACAAATTCTTAGAAAGACAGGACTACAATTTAGCAAAACTAACCCAAGAACAAACTCAAAATCTGAGTACACCTGTAACAAAAAACTGAACCAAGAGCCACAAAAATTTCAACCAAGAAAAGTCTAAGCTTATAGGGCCGGAGAGATAGCACAGTGGGTAGGGCATTTGCCTTGCAAGCAGCCGACCCGGGTTCAATCCCTGGCATCCCCAAGCACTGCCAGGAGTGAAGTAATTCCTGAGTGCAGAGTCAGGAGTAACCCCTGGGTATCACCGGGTGTGCTCCCCCCCTCAAAAAAAAAAAAGAAAGAAGAAAAGAAAAGCCTAAGATCAGATGGCTTCACAGTTGAATTCCACTAAACGTTTAAAAATTTCAATCCCATTTTTCCATAAAATCAAAGAGTTGTGATCTCCAGAAAAATACAGGCCAACAGCCCTCATGAATAAAGAAACAATAATCCTCAATTAACACCAGCAAACAAGGCCAGCCGCGGATGAGAGGGGTCACGAACGGGCCAGGAGATGGTCTGGTTCCTGGGCCACGCACTTGGGTCAAGCACGATCCCAGCTGCTCTGCGTTCTGGAATCCCTCCCCGAGGTCACGAGCAATTTCCCGCTGCGTCACCGCCTGGTGCGTGGGGGCACTGCACACACACCTGGATTCAATCTCAGCAAAAATGACGTGCAAGTACTGAGGCCGGGGGCGGCAAACACACAGAGGCACAGGAAAGAAGTGAGGAGCGGGGAGCACCCCATCTGAGCGTGCAAGTCCCACAGCCGGTGTGACAGCTACAGCCCCATTTGTCAGCCCTGTCATCGCAAGGCAACTTGGGGGAGAGAGGCGACAACTCAGAGAGACAGGGTCCTTGCACACAGCCAACCCAGGTCCAATCCCTGGCAGTGCTTATGGTCTCCCAAACCCTGCCAGGGTGTGCCATACCCCCCCTCCCTGCCACCGAAACAACAAACCTTAGAGACATGTTTCTAAGACTAAACACAAATGGCCGGTGGCACGTGAAAAGATGCTCGACATCCTTTCAGGAGAGAAATGCAAATCAAAGTCACAGTGCGACCAGCTTCATGCCTCACAGCAGGAAGGCGTGACTGCACAGGGAGACACAGAGCCACAAGGCCAATGGCCCAGGAGGCATCAACAAGGTACCGCGGCCAAGGAGGAGCAGCCTGGTGGTTCCTCAGAGTTCAGCAGAATTAACACGCCCGAAGTCCCAGGCCCAAGTATACCCAAAGGAAAGGAAAATACATCCGCACAAGAACCTGAACATGAACACTAACAACTACTTATAATCGCCGAAGGGGGAAACAACCCGATTGTCCATTAACTAATGAAAGGAAAAACAAAATGTAGTATATCATTCAATGGAATATTAACCTGCCATTAAAAGGAAGCACACAGGCCACAGAGCAGTGAACCCTGAAAACAGTGCACTGAGCCAAGAAGCCTGGCACGGAAGGCTAGACACTATGTGAGCCCAGTTACATGGACTCTCCAGAACAGGCACCTCAGCGAGGCACAGAGCGCGGCCACAGATGCAGGGAGGCGATGCGGGGAGGGGGGAGAGGGAGGAATTCTTGGCAGTTGTCCCTTCTGAGTGGAATAAAAATATTCTGGACATAGGGGCCAAAGTAATAACATAGCAGGTAGGGTGCTTGCTTTGCACACAGGTGACTGGCTGACGCGGGTTCAATCCCTGGCACCCCATATGGTCCCCTGAACACCGCCAGGAGACTGCTCAACGCAGAGCCAGGAGCAAATTCTGAGCACAGCCAGGTGTGGCCCCAAAGCAAAAACAAAGAAATTCTGGACTTAGTGTTAATGACTGTAAGACACTGTAAATTGTTTTAAAAGTCCTTAAATTGTAGACTTTTACAATGCTTGAAATGGTGAGCTTTATCTTAATTTTCAAACTCAAAATTGTGGGGTTGGATAGCAGCAGGTAAGGCACTTGACTTGCCTTGCACACAGCAAACCCAGGTTCGATCCCTAGCATTTCACGGTCCCCTTAGCACTGCCAGGAGTGATTCCTGAATGCAGAGCCAGAAGTAACCCCTGAATACTGCCAGGGGTGGTCCAATAACTAAATAAATAAACCGAACTACTGAGGAAGCCAACAATAAAAACAGATTGCGAAGCACCTCCCCTGGAGATCTGGGCTTATTAGGTTAGAGGTAAGGTCAGGAATGTAGATTTGGGCCTAAGAGATAAGTGTAAGGCACTTGCCTTGCACGCACCAACCTGGGTTCGATCCCCAACATCCCACTTGATCCCGAGCACCACCAGGAGTAATTCCTGAGTGCAGAGCCAGGAGTAACCCCTGAGCACAACTGGGTATGGCCCAAAACCCAAAAATAAACACATAAGTAAATAAATAATAAAAGCTATCTCTGTGCAAAGATGTCAACATATTAAAAATATTTCTACAAATTCTAATGCAGTCAGTTAAGGGAGCATCTGCTTTAGTCAGTAAATTCTTCCTGTGAGTTTAAAATAAACTCATTTGAAATATTTTTTTCCTATGGCCAAAGCAATAATACAGTGGGTAGAACGCTTGTTTTTCACATGGCCGACCCTAGTTCTCAATTCCTGTTCCATCCCCGGCATCCCATATGGTCTTCCAAGCACCGCCAAGAGTAATTCCTGTCCTCCCAGGATGGGAGAAGCATGCTGAAAGTAGACTAGACCAAACATGATTGTCACCCATTGCCTCTTTTGCAAACCACAACACCCAGTAAGAGAGAGAGAACAAAAGGGAATG
>JAOXYA010070150.1:0-11616 GCA_028565675.1 Sorex palustris
CGGCAAGCTACCCAGAGTATCTCGCCCGCACGGCAGAGCCTGGCAAGCTACCCGTGATGTATTCGATATGCCAAACATAGTAACAACAACAACAAAAGTCTTCGATGGAGACGTTACTGGGCCAGCTCAAGCAAATCGATGAACAACTGGAGGACAGTGACAGTGAAAGAAGAAAAATATATGAAGTGAAGCAAGGAACACTATTCTTCGACAAGTAGTGCTAGGAAAATTGATCGGCTACATGCAAAAATACAAAAAGGTGGGGAGAGGGACTCAGACCTCTTTTTAATGTCATGCACAAAAGTAAAACCAAAATGCATTAAAGATCTTGATGTCACACCTGAATCCATAAGGTACATATGGGAAAATGTAGGCCAAACTCTCCATGGCTTTGAAGCAAAGGGTGTCTTCAAGAATGGAACATCACCGACCAAGTTGGACAAGCATAAATAAATAGGACTACATTAAACAAAGTTTCTGCACCTCAAAGGAAATGATACCAGGATACAGACCACAAAATGGGAATAATTATTTACCCAATACTAATGTCTGAAAGGGATTATTATCCAAGATATGTAAGGCACTGGTAGAACTTTACAAGGAAAAACACATCCAACCCCCATTAAAAATTGGGGGGAATATTGTGAACTACTTAATGAAAATAAAAGGAATAAAAATTGCAAAAAAAAATGGGGGGAATAGAGGAACAGAAATTTCCTCAAAGAAGAAATACAAATGGCTAAAAGGCACGTGAAAATGTTTTTCATCACTAATCATCAGGGAGATATAAATCAAAACAACAATGCAATATCATTTCATGTAACAAGAATTGGCACATTAAAAAGTGCTGGAGTGGATGCAGAGAGAAAGGGACTCTCATTCACTACTGGTGGGAATGCCAATTCTTCCCACCTTTCTGGAATATAATATGGACATTCTCCCCCCCCCTCAAAAAATAAAAACTAGAAATTGAGCTTCTATATGACTCAGCAATACTGATCCTTGGAATACACCCCAGGAACCCAAAAAAACACACGATCACAATCACGACCATCCTGTTATTCATCGATTGCCTCGAGCAGGCCCCAGTAATGTCTCCTTCGTCCTAGCCCTGAGGTTTTTAAAAAAGTGCCATATTCAAGGCACTTTTCATATTCACAGTTAGGAGAATGAGACCCTTCATTGTTACTGGTATTTGGCATATTGGGTACGACACAGGGAGTTTGCCATGTGGGCAGGTTATATTCGGTAGCTTGCCAGTTTGTCCAAAGTAGAAATGAGATGTTAAGATGGCAGCATTTGCGGCCGCGCACTTCCGGGAACTGGGTTTTATAGTCTCTGAGTCTTGGCCATTGATGGGATTACACAGCACCAGGGGGCCAGTTGGTGATGTGACACCCCCCCCACTGGAATTTGGAGGATCTGGGTGGAGGATGCTCAGCCCCGATCCGAGTAGCCTTGGAGATCTCAGCCCTGGGACCGCCGGGACCCACAATGCAGAAGTAATTTATGCTCCTATATTCACTGCAGCACTATTCACAATAACCAGAATGTGGAAACCACCCAAGTGCCTGAGAACAGATGAGTAGTTAAAGAAACAACGGTACATCTACACAGTGGAATTACTATGCAACTGTTAGGAAAATATGGAGTCATGAAATTTGCCTAT
This sequence comes from Sorex palustris, assembly GCA_028565675.1. Classification (NCBI taxonomy): domain Eukaryota; kingdom Metazoa; phylum Chordata; class Mammalia; order Eulipotyphla; family Soricidae; genus Sorex; species Sorex palustris. Next base: position 1,670 of record JAOXYA010070150.1, read on the forward strand.
ACATGGATGGACATGGAGAGTATCATGCTGAATGAATGAGTTGGAGGGAGAGGGGCAGAAAGAATGATGACACTCATTTGCAGAATATAAAAAAATATGTATGAGACTAATACACAAAGACAATAGAAATGAGGACCAGGAGGACTGGTCCATGGTAGGAATCTTGCCACAAGTGGGAGTGTGGGAGAGAGTGCACTTAGGACAGGGAAGGGATCACTATGACAATGATAGTGGAAATGATTACTCTGGACAAGAACTCAGTGCTGAAAATGATAAACTGATACACATTTGTTTAAAACTGATCCTTTGAAGTAACAGTATTGCAAACCACAATGCCTGAAAGTGTGTGTGTGGCGGGGGGAGAGGTCTAGAGAGAGGTCTGGAATTTGGGGACATTGGTGACAGGAACAGACACTGGTGAAGAGACCGGTGCTCAACCAAAACTCAGTCATGAAAAACTTTGTATCTCATAGGAGCGATAGCACAGCGGTAGGGCGTTTGCCTTGCACACAGCCAACATGGCCAGTCCGAGTTTGATTCCTCCGCCCCTCTCGGAGAGCCCGGCAAGCTACCGAGAGTATCTCGCCCGCATGGCAGAGCCTGGCAAGCTACCCGTGACGTATTCAATATGCCAAGAACAGTAACAACAAAGTCTCACAATGGAGATCTTACTGGGCCCACTCGAGCAAATCGATGAATAACGGGAGGACTGTGACCGTGATAGTGATTCTATTTTTTTAATTAAAAAAAATGGCGCTCCACCATTTGGGAACACTTTGTTTTCCAAAGTGGCTTGGTATTTTCCAACAAGGCTGTTGGTTTTAAATTTAAAGCTCAGTGTTAGCTGCTACACGCCCAGAAGACTGCTTCTCTCCTGTGAGCAATGGAGACTGATTCTGGTCTCCAGGCTGATTTCTGCCAGTAGGGGAAACTGGTCTGGGGGTTCTGCTATTATTGTGTTAATTGGCTCACAGTGAGATAGTTACAAAGTTACAAACCTGTTATTCATTGGGTTTCAGTCATACAATGTTTCAACCCCCATCCTTCAACCAGTGTACATTTTCCCAGCACCAACTCCGGAGTTTCCCTCACAGCCACCATCCCAGCCTGCTTCTATAGCAGGCATCTCTCTCGGAGTACAGGTACTGAAAGGCTATCATGTTCGTCTCTTATCCACTTTCAGCTCTCAGTTCTTGTCCAACAATCATTGTCTTAGAGGTCCCTTCTCTATCCTGACCGGCTCGTCCCACCACCACCCCCACTACTTGTGGCAAGCTTCCGGACGAGGACCAGTCCTCCTGGCCCTTGTTTCTACTGATCTTGGGTACTAGTCTCATATTGTGTCTTTTACATCTGGTGTTTTTAAGAGGGCTTTTCAGAATAACTGGTCTCTCAACTAAAAACAGACAACAAAAGTTAATCTGTTCATGCATCGACTTGTATGACATCTATGGATTTTTATGTTTTGTATCAGTTTGTCCTTAAACATTTTGAACGAAAGTTACCTTTCTATTTTTTAATTGTAGTAGATGAGTACATGCGGATGAGTGATGTTCATTAAATAATAATTTAATGACCACTATGAATTTTATTTTGGGAGTAGCCTAGTGCCAAATAATAGATGATTCTATTAGATTCTCTTAAACCTTTATCTGGTCAGAAGATGTAAATGATGAGGATGTTTGGGATGTGCCCTTGAGCAAATAAGCTATTCTTTGTGACACCATTTATTTTTATATATATTTTATATTTAGTTGAATTACTTCTGATTACCTATAAATATGAGAGATTTTATAAAGATGTTATAAACTTATATTAAAATTATTTGTGTTAATCTGAAATAAATGACAGGTATATAATTTCCAGACATCTTTTGTTACTTTTTCCTGATGATTAGCTTTTTCCTTTTTTGATTTGCAAAGCGTTTAATAGCAGTTTCAGGAATTCAAAGTTCTAGCTCCAAACCCTCACCAGGGCCAGTGTCAGCACCAGTGACCCAACGTTCCCTCCTTCTCCCCACCCTACCTCCTTTCTATTAATTTGCTTTTTATAATTTGGTTCACCTGTCTACAACAATATTAATAACTTTTATAATTTTATTCTATATGGATAACTCATCCCTAAACCACTGAGATACCCAAGACCCTTGGCCTCTGCCCTATTTCATTGCCAGTTCACCTTCTCATCCCTCGCTTCCACTTCTCTTCCTTGGCATTCTCATTTCTACAATCCAGAGACCAGGGTTTGCCACCACTGATTTCTACCGTTCCCTTGTCTTACTGCTCATTCTATCACAAATAAGTGAGAACATCCAAATTTGAGAAAATTCTGTAAGGGTAATTTAATCCATTGGAACGACATCACTAGATTTTTTTGCGTACACTTTTTGGCTGCTATTTTTTTTTTTTTTTTTTTTTTTTTAGTGAACACAGCTTGTGTGCTTTTAATGTAAAGAGCAGTTATTTACGTCAATCACAAGCAGGGGCGACTAGCTAACTTCGGGGTTATGTAAGACCAGATTGCGTGTCGGGCAGTCTGCGGCCTGGGGACTCCTTGGTAATCAGAATGCAGAGACTGAGTGACCTCTGCTCAGGATGGATTCCTGCCGTTTGATGATTCAAATATTTCCTTTTTATTTCCCGCTCCCATCCCACCCCCAGCGAACAGATCAACAAATCAATGCCTCAGACAGATAAGCAAATATGCATTCCCCCGGAGCTGCCGGAATTGCTGAAGCAGTTCACCAAAGCCGCCATCCGGACCCAGCCGCAGGACCTCATCCAGTGGGCTGCAGAGTACGTGCGGGCCGGCGCGCGCCAGAGGAACGGCCTTTGGGACCGCCGGGAAATGGTCCGGCTGCAGCCTGCAGCCAGGACTCACCACCCAGTCGGACGGACAGGCTTCCGCGGTGCCGGAGCTTTAGAACCCACCCCCAGAAATCCATCAGACTCGTTGAGGGTGGCCTATCCGCCTCCGCGAGCCGGCCCGGCCGGACGTCACAGTGTCCCCGGACGAACAGCAGGAGCTGGAGGGCCGCCTCTCCCCCTGGGCGCACACGCCCCGCGGTCCGGCAGCTGCGGGATACAGGGCTCGGGAGCCCCTCGGGCTGGGCCTGTCCCTGGGGTGACCGGGAGGCCGCTCTCCTGGCGCGCCACGAGGTGGCGGCCTGGCGCTGGGGAGGACGGCGGCGCCCGGGTACCCTTCTGAGGATGCCCGCCCCGCGCCCCGCGCCCCGCGCCCCGCGCCCCGCCAGGGACGCGGCCTCTGGCCGGAGGGCGGTGGTGCTGTTCTCCTGCGTTCCTTTGAGTCGATGTGGCTCTTCGCTCCACCTGGAGACGTGGGCATAGCGCAAATATTCAATAAAGGACAAGGGAGCTGGACCAGCAGCAGGGTGGGAGCTGGACCACCAGCTGGGCGGGAGGACAAGGGAGCTGACCAGCAGCAGGGCGGCAGCAGAGGCCACGCGCCCTCTTCCGGGAGGACTCAGGCCGCGCCAAGCCGCTCACCAGCAGTAGCGGCTGGGATCGACCTTACACAGCAAGCCTCTCAGCTGTGACGTGGCTTCTTAGACTGGGGGACTGGGGCTCGGGGCAGGAGGTAGGAGGTGGGAGGTAACTAGACAGCCCAGGTCATTTCCAGGCTGTTTGTGGTGGGTGGGAGGGGGTGCTCAGGGCAGAGCAGTGCTCAGGGGGAGGGAGTCTGCAGAGGGCTTGAGTAGGTGCCTCTGAGGGGTCTCCAAGGTACCAAGAGCGAAGCGAGAGCAGCCCCCGCCAGCCTCCAGTGAAAGCGCGTACAAACGAGCTGCTGCGTGTGCTCCTCCGTGGAGCCCGGGAAGCTCTGCTAGTAGTGAGCCCTGTTTAGTTTTCCCGTTCTAAGAGTCTTTACTGCCTTTAAGATTGCAGAAGACAACTTCTTGGGCATATGCAGACATTGTTTTATGCTCTACAATAGTTCAAAACCTCATGTTATTGTTCTTGTGCTGTGATTTTATTGCAAGTAAAACGTCATTTCTTGGTATTGTCCCTGACATTTATGGGAGAAAGCATTCCTCTGTGGTTGCCTGCTTGCTTCTGTATTGCATCTTGGGCTATAAACTTTAAACATCCACGAAGATTCAGTTTGTCGTTTAAGGACACTGGAAAAGGGCAGCTTGGCCTCAGAGTGCGCTTCATCCAGACCAGACCGGAGAAGCACTTCACGGAAGGTTTTATATGACTTTACAAACCTGTACCACTTTAGAGGATAAAATTCCACAAAATTCCAGGACAAAATATGTGTCTAATACATCATAAACAAAATGTCCCTACATATGCCTTCCGGAGAAGAAAGCCCCTGTGCGGGTGACAACCCAAATTTGCAATATGTGAATAGCCTGGGAATTGTCCTCTGTAGACACAGGCTGTGGGCAACTAAGCCCACACTCGTTCCCTTTATATGTCAGTCCTCTAGCTATAACGCCACTAAAAACATGGTTGCTCACTCTTTTCTTTTTCTTTCCTCCTTTCTTCCCTCCCTCCCTCCTTCCCTCCCTCCTTCCCTCCTTACCTTTCTTATTTTCCTACCGTCCCTCCCTCCCTCCTTTTCTTTCTTCCCTCCCTCTCTCTCTTCTCATTCTCTCTCCCTTTATTCCCGTTCTCCCTCTTTTTCTTCCCCCTTCCTCTCCTCCCTCTCTCACTTCCCTCTCTCTCCCTTTCTTCCTTTTCTCCTTCCTTCCTTCTTCCTTCCTTCCTCCTTCCCTTTCTTTCTTCTTTCTTTTTTCTCTTCTGTCTTTTTCTCTTTCCTCTTTCTTTCTTTCTTTCTTTCTTTCCTTCCTTCCTTCCTTCCCTTCTCTTCTCCTTACTTCCTTCCCTTCTTCCCTACTTGCTTGCGTTCCTTCTTTTCTTTTTTTCATAATGTAGGAGTACTGCTATTTATTCAGTTATTGATTAAGTTGATTGAATTGGGCAAGAATTCTGCATTACTTTTTTATTCAGAATGTTAATTTTATTTAATTTTATTTTTATTCCCCCCTTTTTATTGATTCACCATGAGATACAGTTGCAAAGCTTTCGTGTTTGAGCTTCACTTATACAATCATCAAACACTCATCCCTTCACCAGTTCACATTCACCACCACCAAAATCCCCAGTACTTTGGCCCCCCCATTTCCCCTTTCCCCACATCAGCCTATATCTATGGAGTGTGTCCACGCGTATTGTCCAAAGCAGCCTTGCCTCTCTTCTACCCACTTTGCTGAGGACCTTGAAGGGAAGGGATGTCTGGCAGGTTCCTGGTAGCTTTAGCTCTGTACAGCTCTGTGGCTTCAAGACAAGCAATGGGACTCCCATCATTGAATGACTTGTGCAGGGTTGATAAAATTCTCCCTTAACTTTTGCCTATTACCTGGTTCTGGAGAAAGAGATGCATGGACAGTCAATGGCAAAGCCTCTGTTGCAGACAAACCTTTTCATTTCGCTGTGTGAACTACGCCTTTCAACTGCTTGTCTCCACCCCCAGCTAGAGGCAGCCCCTGTTCATCTGCGAGTTCTGACGTGGGTCTTGGTTACAAGTCCACTCCACAAAGCACTAATGGGAAAATAGATTTTATTGAAATTGTTAGGGAAGATAGAGAGGAGGGCACTGCATCGCATACTCCAAAAGAGGCCAACTCACACTCTTCTTTGGCTTGTCTTCTAACCTTCACCTCTGCTAGAGCCCCTTCAACCATCTCTTTCTTTTTCCTGAAGCTCCCAAGCCACACTGTCTCCAGCCAAATGCTTCCTGGCTCACCTGTGGAGTCCTTTCATCACCTATCTTATGCAAGTTACTCTCCTTCTTTCAATTGCTCTTTTTGAAGTTATATAGCTCATCTCACTTCTCAGTGAGGGACTTTACGTCAATAGCTTTCATGCTTGAAAAAAATACTTTAGGTTCTAGGATTCATCTTCCATAAAATAAGGACAAAAACAATTTGGCTTTCTTTCCTTTTATTTCTTTCCATGTATGTATATTATACATATACATATATAATATACATCATGAGGATGTCTGTGTTTATTTGTGCTGTACGTACATAGCATGTAAATAACAAACCAAGACTCAATGTGTTTTATAGAATTCTATACCAAACTTTTATTGCTTTTTACACATCCTAAAAGAGTAAAGAAATTTTTTTTATTTCCTAAGCATTCCTGTGCCTTAAGTTGGAACTAACACAGTCTGGGCTTTCTTAGACAGAAATGAAGTAAAAAAAAAAAAAAAAAAAAAAAGACCGTGCCTGGCACATAGAAGTCACTTAAATGTTCTTTCTTCCATCCCCTTCTCAAAAAAGATGGCGGGTGCGGGGGGAATTCCTTAAGCAGCCAGAGGCATTGGAGTTCAGCATCCTCTTCTTACCTTTTATTTTTTTTCCTTACAGATATTTTGGCGCCATGGCCCGTGGAGAGAGCCCTCCAGTGAGGGACCGGTCTGAGCGAGCCCCTTTTTCGAACTGGGCAGAGCTTACACCTGAGCTGCTAAAGATCCTGCACTCTCGGGTAAGGACCACAGACCTTGTGGACTGGGGGAGTAGGAGGGGGCAGAGGGAGGAGGACTGGGACAAAGGGAGGAGGGCTGGGTGGTTCCAGACAAAAACCTACAACTCCACTGCCAATCAGCGGGCTGCATAAAATCAGCATCATCTTAAAATTCACTAATCCACCTATGCCTTGAAAGCAGATCTAGAGGGAACTAAGAATGCTACTGAAATCGACTCTAAGCTGAGTGGGCACTGAAATGATCCCAGATTTCCCAGAAGTTGGCAGAATGTCTCGAGGCTCATGGCAATACTAATTCATTCTCTCCAGAAAATACAGATCTTCATTGTTTCACAATGTCTCTCTAATCAATACCATACCATAATGCTCATCACAGAGATAACATGTTATGGCTTCCCAGTTATCCCAGCTGCAGGCAGAGTCTAGATCTTAGGGAAAACCCTGACCCCACGACTACATCTTCCTGAGATCTGCCCAAAGACTGAATGAAAGGTGAGTCTGACATGAGGAAGTCTGTAGATTAGCAAATTACCCACAAATTAGGTTTCTCACCATTGTACCTGGCTTTAGGACACGAGGGGTTTCGGTTGAATGAAGGCTGAGTCAGTCAGTGCCTTCATCACAGAGATTGAGCCTTTCACTATAGTCAGAGGGTTAGGGAGTGCTCCACTGGGCATCTGTACCATAGTGCATTATTGGCCAACAGCTGGCCTTTCATTCCCTTGCTTCTCTCAAACACTTATGCAGTGGACAGGGCAGAAACCTGAAGTGCCTGGGGCATTCCAAGCAACATGAAACATTCCAGGTCATCAAGCCCCATGATATTCCTGAGAAGGCCTAAGGGATGCATGGTAAGGTCTTTGTGTAAAGAACTCAAAGGAGACTAGAAGCAAAAGACTGAAATCTAGTTTCATCACAACGAGTGGTATTAGAGACCTTGTTGGAAGGGACAGCTTAAAAATAAAATAGAAGAAGATGAAAACATCAGAAAAAAACAGATAAAAAAAAGTCATGTTTACTTTCTCCCACGATTCTGACTTCGAAGTTAAATATGATTCAATTATCTCAGGCTTTGTTCTGTTCCCCGCTGAAAAACCTTCTGCCCTTGCTAACAGAACTGCCCGGTGAGTCCTTCTCTGAACTTTTGCAGTGTTCTGGGAGATTAGGTGTCCTGCCTAGGCCAGGTTTCCCGAACAATCTCTTGTTCTAATGGTCTTATGTCTTCCCTTGACCCACAGGTTGGTGGCCGATTGATCGTCAATGCAGATGAGCTGGCCCAGATGTGGAAGGTGCTGAGTCTCCCAACAGATCTGTTTAATAGCGTGATGAATGTGGGCCGATTCACGGAGGAAATAGAGTGGCTCAAGTTTCTAGCCCTTGCTTGCAGCTCTCTCGGAGTTGTAAGTTAGTTTTACTGTCTGGTGCTTGTTGAAGGGAAATCTTTCTCTGGAAGAGCAGTGCATCTGTACCCATGGTCCGCTGACTCTAGCTAATGATGAGTCATGTTCTCATACTGAGGACTCTCATACTCTATGAACTGAGATCTCTATTCATCAGTCAGAGGAGTGACTCACTAGAAGAGAGATTCAGGAAAATCGTCACCTGGACCTGGAGCTCTCTCCGGGTTGATTAAAGGGAGATTTTAGGTGGATTTCAAATCACTGCACACAGATTTGCTCGAGCGGGCCCAGTAACGTCTCCATCATGAGACTTGTTGTTACTGTGCCCACTCGAGCAAATCAATGAACAACGGGAGGACTGTGACTGTGACCGCACACAAATAGTTCCAGTGCACTTCATTCCCTCCATTCCTATTCTGAGAGATCAACCAAGACCCAGCCACAAAGTAAGATTTACTTATATTGGGTTCCAGGCTCTTAGAAGATACTCCTAGAAGACACATGAGATTCTTCAAAGAGGTGCAGCCTTATAGAGGATTTCTATGATAAGCATAATTCTATAAAAATTAGAGATGAGAGAAAGTGAGAAGATGAAACTGTCTCTAGACGTATAGCCACGACGTCACCATTGATGCCGGATGTTCATACAAATTCATGACGTTTTCAAATTTGACCTCAAATTGACAATTGGAAAGCTATTTTCCTGTTTTAAAGAAAATGATACTGTAACCAGCTTATAAGTGTACATATATATGCTTTGGTATCATCCTGTATGTGGAAACACTTGTTAAACATGGTTATAATAACTTAAAATGAATCAGACTTTTTAATCCCTAAAATATGTGCAAGTTTAAAAGTTAATGTGAAAAGTATCGCTTCTGCCAAAACCAAATAGTCTGAAAAGGTAGTTTGAATAATTTAGCATATCTGAACACGATCTTGTTCTTTCTTCCCAAATATGCTTTAAATCTGCACATTTGACTGTTTCTGTGAAAAGTATAGAAAAAATATTACAACCTCATTCTTCCTATGAGTTTTCTCTGTGACTTTCATTGTAATTCATTAGAGAAGAAAAGAGAGATAACTCCGGTTTTGTTTTTTGGTGGATATGCTTTGTAAGATATATATGTATATATAATGAATTAATTATTTTTTTCTAAAGAGGAGAGGGAAATGCAGCATGAAGATGTGTAGCTAATTAATTATCAGTATCACAGTTCTATAAAAACAGCCCTAAGGATTCAGTTTGTTTTTTGAGGGCCATGGTTTGATCTATTCCCAGCAGTACCAGGGCTTATTCCTGGCTCTGTGCTTAGGAATCACTCCTGGTGATGGTCGAAGGGCCCTATGCAGTGCTGGGGAATAAACTGAGGTCATAGTCATTGTGACTGAATGCAAGGCAAGTGTCTTACCTTCTGTACTATCTCTTTGGCCCGAGATTTTTAAAAAAAAATTATGAATGAATCACCGTGAGGTAAAGTTACAGACTTACAAACTCTTGTGCTTGCATTTCAGTCATACAGTTGATAGAGTGCCCATCCCTCCACCAGTGCCCATTTTCCACCACCAATGGTCCCAGCTTCCCTCCCACAATCCCCACCCCGTCCCCTCCACTCCACCCGGCCTCTGTGCAGGGCATTTCTTTTTGCTCTCTCTCTCTCCTTTCGGGTGTTGTGGTTTGCGATAGAGGTATTAAGTGGCCATCATGTTAGGTCTATAGTCTACTTTCAGCCTGCATGTCTCAACCCGAGCTGATCCTCCTAGCACTCTTCACTTTCTACCAAGAAGCATTTCATGGAAAATTTTGAATGGTTATAAATACCTTAGCACTGTAGCACTGTCCTCCCATTGTTTATCGATTTGCTCGAACGGGCACCAGAAACATCTCACCACAAATCATGAGACATTACTGTTTTTGGCACATCGAATATGCGACGGAGAGCTTGCCAGGCTCTGCCGTGCAGGCGAGATACTCTCGGTAGCTTGCCGGGCTCTTCGAGAGGGGCGGAGGAATCGAACTCGGGTCGGCCAT
>JAOXYA010070179.1:0-11615 GCA_028565675.1 Sorex palustris
GACGTATTCGATATGCCAAACACAGTAACAACAAAGTCTCCAATGGAGACGTTACTGGGCCCGCTCGAGCAAATCCATTGAGTAGATGTACCAAAGTTTCCTTAATCAGTCGTCTGTTCTCAGGCACTCGGGTTGTTTCCAGATTCTGGCTATCGTGGACAGTGCTGCAATGAACATACACGTGCAGATATCATTTCTACAGTGCTTTTTGCACCCTCAGGATATGTTCCCAGAAGTGGTATTGTGGGGTCATATGGAAGCTCAATTTCTAGTTTTTTAAGGAATCTCCATACTGTTTTCCAGAAAGGCTGGATCAGTTGGCATTCCCACAACAATGAAAGAGAGTCCCTTTCTCCCCGCATCCACGCCAGCACTGGTTGTTCTTGTTTTTTGAATGTGTGCCAGTCTCTGTGGTGTGAGATGATATCTCATTGTTGCTTTGATTTGCATCTCCCTGATTATTAGCTATGTAAGGCAGTTTTTTTGTGTGCCTTTAGCCATAAAATAGCATTTTTCTATAGAGAAAAACTTTCCACCTGAGAAAGTTCTACCTGGGGGTAGAATGCTCAAAGGCTTCGGATGTGTTTGCTCCAGTGGTGTCCAGCAGCCCTGGGACCAGAACGGAAACCAAGGCGCAGTGGAGAACCTGCTCAGAAGCCTGAGGGGCTCAAAGGCACCAGAGCCTGTGGCGTGACAGGGAGAGGACAGCCCCCCAGGCAGGGACCCCCCATGCTGGCCCTTGGGGTGGCTTGGAACCAGGTGGCAGAGGGGCCTCCCCGGGCCCTGATGCTGTCCTGGACTCTGGTCGCCTGTAGGTCCACAGGCAGTTGCTGGCGTGGGAGAGAAACCCACGCCCATGGGGCTGCCTCCTGTCAGAGCTCAGATGCTCCAGGGAAACGAGCCACCCTCGTGTCAGCCACTGCTCATGACTCTTAATGTTTCCCCACATTCCTTTAGACTCTGTTAAGATTTAAAAAAAAAAAAAAAAGGATGTGCTGACCCGGTTGGACTCATCCTCTCAGCCCTGTGACTCCACTCTTGAAAAGCAGACATCAGGTCCTGATTATTTGCATGCAGTTCATCCTTTTACTACATTTGTTTCCATAATTTGTCCTGCTATGTGAAATTGTAAATTTTATGCAAATCTCATCACACATTTTCTTTCAGTTCACTATTTTTTGCCCAGTATTTTTATTTATATGCATGTGTGGAGAGATCTGCATCATTCATTTGAAGTTTTCCTTTGCATCGTGTTACAATTCGTATCTGTTCTCCTAATAACAGAAGTCAAGGCTGTGTCTGAAATGTTTCAAATGCGCTTACAATGAGCCCGTGCAGTGAGTGCTACCATACACTTTCCCACAGTGGGTTCCCATGTGTGCGTGTAGGTAGGTGTCCGTGGCTGTGTGTGCATGTGTGTGTGCATGTGTGCATGTATGTGCATGTATGTGCACATGTGTGTGCATGTGTGTGTGCACGTGTGTGTGTGCATGTGTGTGCGTGTTCTAACTACACAGGAGCTCTGATTCCCCATGGGATCTGCGTGTCAGCGGCTATGTGTGCTCTGTGGCGTGCTGTTTCCCGAGTGCTGTGGCAAATGTCTGTGCCACTTTGTCCTCCCCGCCCGCAGTGGCTCCCATGGTCTGTGTGAGGTGATGTGAGTCTGTCTGCTCCCGCAGCTCGCCGGTCTGAGGTGGCGGCCCCCCCGGGCACTGGCCTCTCTGTGCTGACTGGCCACTTCCATCCACTCCAGACATTCACACCCGAGTCTTCATCCACTGCCCTTGGTCTGAATTTTTTCCCTTGATGAGTTTTGAGACTTTGCGCCAATACGTATTTTCAAGATAGTCCCTAGTTCTCAGTTTTTCGGGTTCACGCTCAATGGCAGCTGACCTGCATGGTCTCATATGTAAGCAGATAATTAAAGCTTGTAATAATTTTTTTTTCTTATCCTTCCTCTTTAAGACCACAAAGTTTGAGAGTTTGTTTAGATTTTTTTTGTCTTTCAAAAAAGCTTAATTTTTATAAATTTTGTGAAAATGTTTGTGTCTTTATTAATGAATGTGTTAACACCTTTCACCCTCTTCACAGATTCTATTTTGGGAGGCCTGACCCGATACTGTCAGGAACCTGATGCTTATGTGGCATGTGGCCAACCCCAGTTCAATCCCAGCACCACATACCTAGCCTCACCAGGAGTGACCCCAAGCACGGTGCGGGTAGTAAGCCCAGCGCCACTCAGGATGTGGCAGAAATAAAAATGATATCTGCTGGGGTCAGAGATGGCTTGGTGGTAGAGCGCATGCTTTACCTGCATGAGGTTCTGCTTTGATTCCTGATACCACACACAAAAATTTTATTTGTTTACTATTTAAATTGCTCCTTTTCTTGATGCTTTGGGTTGAATCATTATCTTATATAATTTTTACTATAGAAAAGAGGGTTTTGCCAAATGTAGAATTACCACTCTAAAAAAGAAAATTGAAAAGATTTAATCAACATCAAAGATATTTGGGGCTGGAGCAGTAGCACAGTGGGTAGGGCGTTTGCCTTGCACTCGGCCGACCCGGGTTCAATTCCCAGCATCCCATGTGGTCCCCTGAGCATCGCCAGGGGTAATTCCTGAGTGCAGAGCCAGGAGTAACCCCTGTGCATCGCCGGGTGTGACCCAAAAAAAGCAAAAAAAAAGACATTTTCAAATACAAAGGGGCTGGAGCGATAGCACAGTGGGTAGGACGTTTGCCTTGCACGCAGCCAACATGGCAAACACAGGTTCAATTCCCAGCATCCCATATGGTTCCCTGAGCACCGCCAGGAGCAATTCCTGAGTGCATGAGCCATGAGTAACCCCTAAGCATTGCTGGGTGTGACCCAAAAAGCAAAAAAAAAAAGCAAATACATAGATATAATTTTATTGGAAAGTGAATCTGGCCAAATATGAAGTTACATGGATGTGTTTTGTTTGTGTTTCAAGCCCCCGGAGGAGGGAACTGAGAACAAAACAGTGGTGAGTGTAAAGGAAACCAAAGTCCAACTTGTTCCTCAGTGGCGGGAGCGGGGGCCTGAGCCCACCCCCAGCCAGAGAGGGCGCCTCTTTAGGAAACACACTAAACTGGAGGGAGCTCTGCATGAAGCACAGTGACAAGGCTTGGGATTGTGTCATTTGGAGATTTGGCATGTAAACTGAAGATTATTCTTTACTCATATTACGTTTTGATAACCCAGAAGGAAAGATTTCCATCATCCCTACCAATGATATTTTAGTCTCTTTGAAGTTAACTTTATGAACTGTTGGTTCAATTTGTGTCAAATAATAATGCAATGAAACTACCATGTTGCTTCAAAATAGTTTTTCATTAGGATAACAGATAACGAGCTCTTTCTCCAACACTGCACTACCTTCTCCTTCTCCTGCTCCCTCCCCCTCACTTTCTCCCTGTCTCTGGCCTATGGCTCACACTCGCCATGTGTTCCCTGTTTGAGTCTCACTGACAGTTCACACTGGCTCTTGTGTTCCCTGATGCCAAGCCACACCTTGGGAGCCTTGCCTTGACTCCTGTCACCCTTTTCACAGAGATTCTGTGTTGTCTCGCTGTGAACTCTGAAAAGCTCTGGAATTGTGGCTGGAGGCTGTGAGTAGGAAATTGAGAGAGGGGAGAGGGGGGAGGAGGAGGAGATGGAAAGAGGGGAGAGAGAGAGGAGAGAGAGGAAAAAGAGGAGGGAGAGAGGAGGGAGAGGGAGAGAGAGAGAGAGAGAGCACAGGCAGCAGTGGAGCTGTCCCGTGTGGCCTTCGTCTGGACTTCGTCCCGTGTCAGCAGGGGTGGGTGCTGGGGCATCCATCTCAGGGTCAGGATGGGTGGCACAGAGCTTTCCCTGCATTAGCAGTGGCCGTGCCTCAGTCGCCTCCACCCTCACCCATGAGGCATGTTGTGAGGCCTCAATGGGGGGAGCTGCCTGGCCAGAGTCCTCCACAGAGACTGAGAGTGGCCCACGTGTCCACCCAGAGCAGGTCCCGGGTGTGGAGAGGAAAGCCGCAGGGGGAGCAGGGACGAGGGTGAGGAGGGCACCAAGCCCACAGGGGCGAGGGCCGGGGTGTGGTGGCCTGGCCTGGGTGGAGCTGCTCGGGGACCATCCGATCACGCCTGCTACAGGCCCAGCTCTGAGGGACGCCCTGTGATCCAGAGAGCCTGCAGTGCCCATGCCTGCACCGGGCATGACAGCCCCAGAGTGAGAGCCGGGGTCCCAGTCACAGCCAGGGTCTGGAAGGGACAGTCCCACACCGGAGGCCACCATGGTGCCATGGGGGCAGAGGCCAGGGCCCGAGCAGACACATGCAGGTTCCAGACCCGCCACGAGGGCCCTGAGTGTCCCCACGGGCAGCCGGGATTCCCCAGAGCTGGGTGCAGGTGCTGACCGTGCGGGACAGTCTCTGCCTGCTGGGACGTCCCGAGGGACCCTGTGAATGACCGCAGCTCCCAGGACCTGCTTCCCCAGTAAATCCTGAGAAAAAGAAACCCCAAGAAAAGTCACTGGGAAGACAGACAAACAGACTGAGGACACGAGACGCTCCCACAGCCGAGCACTTGATGCAGAGAGCTGTGGCCGGCCTCACTCTCCAGCACCGTGACCCTCACAAACCCCCTTTCAGCCAGCTTCTGCCCTCCCAAGTGGAAGCAGTTCCAGAGACGGGTCCAGGTGCTTGAGACAGAGCCAGAACTCGCACCTTGAGAACAGACTCGACCCGACGCTGTCGAGATCCCACAGGCAGATGGGAGCCACAGCCCCAGGCCCAGAGGGTGCGAACAACTGACTACACTGCTTCCAGCCGGAAGACCCTGGCGGGGCACGCACGGGGTCTCTCCTACAGGTGTCCGGCTCCTCTGTCTAGGGAGGTCTGGCTCCTCCACACGCTCTCGGCCAGGGGGCTCCATGCAGGACCCCAGCAGAAGCTCCATCTGTGTGGTGCTGTTCCAATATTGTCTCTAACAACACCCGTTTCCCAAACTGCTGCATAGCGCATATGGTTTTCTAAGAACAAAACCGATGTAAATATCTTGCCCCGTGCATTGTCTACTCTCTGTGACTGGGCAGAGAAGCTATTTATTTATTTTTGCTTTTTGGGTCACACCCAGCGACGCTCAGGGGTTATTCCTGACTCATGCACTCAGGAATTACTCCTGGTGGTGCTTAGGGGACCATATGGGATGCTGGGAATCGAACCCGGGTTGGCCGCGTGCAAGGCATTTCAGCACTGGGCAGAGAAGCTATTTTAAAACCTGTAAAAACTCTCTGGAAGGGGAAACTTGAAGGCAGTGGGTGTTGAGGAGGGCAGGGAGTGGGGGTATGCATGGGCGCAGGAGGGTAGAACGGCCGCCCCAGGCTCTGGCCCCTCGTGCTGGATTCCCGCCACTGGCACAGGTGTCTGGAGTCAGATGTCGCTGGGTTCCGGCTGCAGTAACCCTGGGCAGCCCCGGGACGTCTGCTGCCCCTCGTACATGGATGATTTGGTACCCCCACCTCTGAGCCCCGGCGAGGACCGGTGTGAAGCCCAAAGCAGGGGGCGACCATGGGGGAGGTTCCTGGCAGGAGAGCCGGTGTCCCAGGACTAGTGCTGGCGAGAGATGGTTTGCCGGGAAGCCAACGGGCATGGCTCTTGGCTGCGCGTCAGCAGGAGGGAACGAGCTCACGACTCCACAGGAAGCTGCATGCGGGGTCTGGGCCTGGTGCTGGGCCGGGAGGGCAGGGAGCTGAGAGCAGGGAGACAGTGGCCGGTTGTCAGGGCCCCCTCAGGACGCGCGGTCGCAGGAGCTGGGCCCTGACGTGTCCCTGTGCGTGTGTCATGTGTGCTGTGTGCAGTCGGCCCTAAACTCTCCATGTGCCGCAGAGCCTCGGCCTTGGCCAGTGCTGCCTGGGGATCCCATACCCTCCGGGGGTGCCCAATCTCCCCTGCGTGCCCACCTCTTCCTGAGCCCTGGGAAAGGCGGCCAGGAGTCCCCGCCTGAGTAGGGGCTCTCAGGTCAGAACCGTCTTTCCCAACGTGGGTGACGCACCCCAGGGTGCTCAACGGTCCAGGGGCAGGGCCAGCCACGGGTACTTGGGTGGGTGGGGTGGGGTTGCTCTGTTTAAGGCCCATCTCCAGAGGTGCTGAGTGGTGGTCTTTTCTGGAAAGCGGGTGGTGGGTGGGTAGGTTGAAAATCCTGTCTGTCGGGAGGGCAGTGAAGGCCGTGCTGAGCCCTTGATGTTGCGCCTTTATTGAGTAACCCACAGAGGCAGCTGACATGAGCCCTGACTCTCACTGGTCACTGTCATGACCCTGGAGCAGGGACTCCACATCCTGACCGTGACTTTCCTCCTTTGTTTTGCTTCTCCAGACTAGTACTGTCTGTCGGGAAGGAGCTGCCTGTTTGCCCCTGGGTATGCCCCATGTTGAGAAGAGCTCCCAGCCTCAGGGTTCATCCTGGTTACTCACTGCTGCTGCTGCTGAGGGCAGAAAACAGCATTAGGTACTGGCCAGAGATAGCTGAACTCCTGGGACAAAAGAAAACCGATCTGTAGGGACAGAGGCGCCTTGTTATAGTGTGACCGCCCCCCCCCCAACACACACACACACACACACACACGCACACACTCTTAAACCCGCTTATCCGTGGCATATGCCATTAGCAGAAGGAAGTATTGGCGTGTGAGCTGTGTGAATGTGCTGTACTGAATTCAAGTAATCAAGACACATATGTTCATCTTCCTTAGCTGAAGCCAGAAAAAAAAAAGTAGGTTCTTTGGGGTCAATAAGAATACTCATTTCTGATGCTGCAGTAGGATATTCTCATTAATAATGGTAACAGGAAATTGGCTAACTCCATTCTGCTAAGGAGAGTGTGTTCTTGGGTTGGCCTCAAGCGCACACACAGGAAATGCCATCCTGTCTCTCCTCCTGGGGGAGGGCAGTGCTTTGCTGATCCCCAAGCTTCCGGGAGCATCTCTAAGTCGGGGTTAGACCCAGAACTGAGCGGGCACCAGCTCTGACTCCAGGTGGGTGCACTTGCCTGCGTGTGCCTGTGGGAACCCCACGGCCTTATGTTTATTTTTGTATCTGTGCTTTCCCACTGTACCATATGAATGAAATCATAATGTGCTTTTCTAGTTGGGGTCTGGCCTCTTTCACTAAGTGTGATGCCCTACGGGTTTATCCTTGGTAAGGCAAGTGGAAGAATCCCATCTTTCCATGGCCGAATAGTATTGTGTCCAAGTCACATCTGATTTATCCAAACATCTAGATACATTGTTTCTATCTATTGGCTATGCTAAATGATGCTGCAGTAAACTTTGTGGTTCTTTTCAAATTTCTTTTAGATTAGTGGGTTTTTAAAAAAAAATTTCTTGGGTAAATACAAAAGTGGGATTACTGGGACATAGAGGATCTCTGTCTGAATGCTTTGAGGAATCTCCATGTTGCTTTCCGTAGGGGCAGACCCATTTATAACACACGATAACACATGCTGTTTGTTATCTTCTGGATACTGACTATTCTCACAAATCTGGAGTGATAAGTCATTATTTGACCTATATTTGCCTACGAGGAAAAGGTGATGAACATTTTTTTTAAATTTGTTCTTTGGGTCACATCCGGCGATGCTCAGGGGTTCCTCCTGGCTCTGCACTCACAAATCACTCCTGGCATTGCTCAGGGGACCATCAGGGGTCCCGGGGATCAAACCCAGGTGGGCTGTGTACAAGGCAAACGCCCAGCCTGCTGTGCTGAGCATTTTTTCATGCACCTGTTTGCCTCTGTCATCTTTGGGGAAGTAGTCCATCAGCTGCTCTGGCCATTTTTCAATTCCTTTTTGTGTTGGGTTTTATAAGTCCTTGTATGTTTGGGGTAGTGACCCCATATCAGATACAAGAAGTACAAACATCTTCTCCCGTTGGGAGGCTTCCTTCTTGGTTTGCTGTCGCCTCTCATCCTGCAGCAGCTGTTTTGAAGCAGTCTCTTGCCAGTTTACTTTCCCTCTTGTTTCCGTGACCTTCAGAGTCAAGCCCACAAACACATCTCCACAGCAGGGAGTGTTTTATATCGTCCACACTTCTCTGTGTGTTTTGTGGTTTCAGGGTTTACATCTACATTTTCCATTCATGATGTCTTCTTTCTTGTTTGTTCTGGGGGGCACCACATCTAGCAGTGCTTAGGGCTGACTCCTGGCAGGGACCGTGGAAGGTCCCGGTGTTCAAACCCAAGTCAGTCCGTGGAGGCCAACACCCAGCCACAGTACTCTCTCTCCGCCCTGCATCAGTTTATTCTGATAGATGTGGGTATATAGTGTTAGTGTCTAGTTGCGTTCTTCCACCTGTGACTGCCCAGCCTTGTATATTGAGAACACTTTCCTTGGTCCACTGTAAGCTCCTAGCCCCCTGTTGTAAAGTAGTTGTTCATTTATGTATATTTTTAATTTCTGGGTTCTCCATCAAGTCCCATTAATCTGGATTTGCTTTGCCATAATACATACATAATACTAAGTACACACATAATACTCTAGAATGTTTTAATACTAACTGTGGTATAGTTTGAAGTGGAGCATAGTACTCTATTGTTCTATTAGTAATTTTTTTTCATTTGGGGTCTTTTGTAATCCCACATAAATTTCAGATTTTGCTTTCTATTTATGTGACAGATGGCCCTGGGATTGTATTGAATCTGCCGATGGGAACTTCTTGACTGATAACTTCTCAAGCCCTGAGTGTGGAGTATATTTCTCTGTCTTTGCCTCTTCATCTGTTTCAGCAACGCCCGTTTCTATTCCTAGGTCTTTCACTTCTCTGGTTAAATTTATTCTAAGGTTCTTAATTCTTTCTGAGGAAGTTGTGTGTAAATGGGGTTGATTTCCTGGTTTCTCTTTCTGTTTATTATTTGCATATAGAAATGCCACAGGTTTTTCTATATTATTTTGCATCCTGTCACTTTTCTGCATTCTTCCTAAAGCTATTCCCCGGAGTCCCTGTGTACATTATCGCCTTAGCTGCAAATGGTGACAGTTTTATATCTTCCTTTGATACAATCATCTTACAAAATTATTCTTACTAGAATGTGCCATAATATGTTTTATAATAGTGGTGAGTTTGAGCGCTGCTTCTTCTTATCTGGTTTGCTTTTAAGGACTTGCGGGTACTTTGTTTCCAGATGTTGGCCTGGATTGCTGGAAACTTTCTTGCTAATGCTTCTTTCCCCTGTGAGTTCTGAGAAAAGTGGCTTCAGTTTCCTGCCATCTCAGCCCGTCTCAGCGCCTCTGTTTGTCTGTCTGGATGCCAGTGGGAGCCGAGCTGCACCTGCTCTTGCCTCGCCACTCTGTACCGGGGAGGTGGTGACTGCCGAGACAGGCCAGACCGAGTCCCGGCCCACCGTCCCCAACACCCGTGTCTGCGCTGGCTCCTGCCCACCGTGCCGTGGTCCTGCACTGTTGCAGCTCTCCTGGTTTTTCTTCTGTTTCTTCCCTGGATGCCTTTGCTTCTCTGGCAGGCGGTGCTGTGTCGGTGCAGCTGAGACTCAGGGCTCCCAGGGGCTGGTGGACTCCCCTGCTGCTCTGGGGCCCTGGGCTGGGCTTGGTGTGATGTAGGGCAGTGGACGCTCTCGGCCTGCCCTGCCCTTAGCCTCCCGGGCCCAGAAAAGTGGCCTGGGACTCCCGCTTCAGCTTGGCCCCACCCGCCTCTGCCTCACCGAGCCTGGGCCTCGTGGTGGCCTCTGTCCTGCTGCCCGGTGGACTCGCCTGCCTGCCCGCTGTCCCCTCATCCTGCTCCACACCCTTTGCACTTTGGAAGAGCTGGTACCCCCTCTGCAGGTGCTCCTCTGTGTGCTCTTCTGTAAGTGCTCTCCTATAGTGCTCCCCTACCAATGATCCTCTGCAGATGCTCCCTTGTAGGTGCTCCCTCACAGGTGCTCCCAGTAGGTGCTTCCCTGCATGTGCTCATCTGTAGATGCTCCACTTCACATGCTCCTCGCAGATGCTCCCCTGCAGGTGCTCCTCTGTAGGTGCTCCCTTGCTGGTGCTCCTCTGCAGGTGCTCCCCTGCAGGTGCTCCCCTGACTTGCAGCTGCTGTGTAGAGAGATCCTCCTCTGAGCACTTGCATGGCTCTGAGCTCCCAGAGCCCTGCTCCAAGCCCCGCTAAGTACCTATGCATGGGCAGCCAAGGAGCCCTGGCCCAGGGGTCTGTCCGGAGGAGAGGAGCTCCGAGGGGCCACAGTTCATGGAAGACCCCCTCGGCCATCCCCCGCTCCAAGAGAAGCTGCTTGGCCTCTGGGTGCCCACTCAGGGGAGCTGGCCAGCTGCTGAGGGGACCCACCCTCCCACGTCCAGCCACGGCTGGGCTGCCCTGAGGCTCGCACAGGGAGGCACTGAACCGTGGCCACACACACGACCTTCTCTGGCACATCTGCTCCAGGACTCGGGTTCAGTTCCTGCCACTGAGTGATGTTCGGTGAGCTCAGCACTGGTCGCCGTGGCTCAGAGGAACAAGAGGACATGTCATGCATCCTTCCCTCGGCCCTGTTGCCTGTACTGGGGCTGACTGGCCAGAGGACATGCTCAGGCCTGCACGAAGCCTCCAGGGCAGGCAGGAGACAGGGACTGCCCCGCACGGGAGCGGTGAGCACAGAGCTCGAGAGTCCTGGCCTGGAGGGGAGAGGGGAATGGGCAGACCCTGCCCCAGCTGTGAGCTGCTTACCTGGATGGAGGAGGCACCTGGGAGGGTTGAGCCTTGCCTGAGGCAGCAGGTGTATGCGTGGTCCTGTGCCCAGGCATGTACAGGGTCCTCGTGTCTGGGTGTGTGCGGGATCCTGTGTCCAGGCGTGAGCAGGGCCGAGGGGCAGGTGAGCCCGGGACAGCCGTGCAGTGGTGCCTTCTCACCGGCCGCCGCCTCATCATCGCACACGGTTCTGGGCACTGACATTCATCCTCAAACTTCAGGAGCGTGAGCCAACCGTGTTCCCTGCGGGTGGGCCTGAGTGACACCCCACATATGTCCCTGTCCCATCTGCCCGGCCCCTTGGTTCTGAGGCAGGAGCCTGGCCACGGTGCCCCTAGAGACACCCCCCTCGATGCCCCAGCCACTGTGCACAGCACCCTCCACCTTACTCGGCATCTGAGTTGGATCCCGGGAAGGACCCTAAACAGCCAGTGGCTATGGCACTTGCCCCAGGCAGGGAGCTCCTCACCCAGCGCCAGGAAGGGCCTGGAGGAGCAGGGACCCGGGGCCACAGACCTGTGGGAGCTGGCACTGGGTGGGTTTGTATGCCCACGACCAGCTGATGTCCTGCCCAGACTAGGTGGGTCGTTGCTGTTTCCGGCAGATCCCAGAGAACATCGGGCAGGCGAGACGGGGGCCTTGCTGCAGATCCCTTTACTGTCCCTTGTCCCTCCACGCTCTGACCTGGCCATGGGGATCAAGCAGGAACCCACTCTGGGCAGATGGATCCACCTCCTGAGAGCTTTGGTTTGATGGATTCCTGCTGGACATTGGCCTTACTCACGGGCTCACTTCTCACCTGCAGTCCACACACACACACACACACACACACACCATACACACACATACTCACACATACAAACTCACACATTCACACACACACT
>JAOXYA010070203.1:0-11615 GCA_028565675.1 Sorex palustris
ATCGAACTCGGGTCGGCCATGTTGGCTGCGTGCAAGGCAAACGCCCTACCGCTGTGCTATCGCAGCCGGCCATAGGATAAAAAGAAATCACACAGAAATGTGTACACAAATACACATTTAGGGTAGCATTCATCCTAAGGGACAAAATGTAGAAACAAGGGAAATGTTCACTTGCAAATGAATGGATAAATAAAATGTGGAAGACTAACAGTGTGTCACAAGCTAGAGAGAACTTGATGAATTGTGTTCTTCAGTATCTTCACTCTAGGTCAATAGCAGAGTAAGCAAGTCTAGAAACAAGAAAGCTTCCATCAAGGAATCCCAGACACTTGGAAACTCAACCTCCACACAAGTGAAAGCAATTCCTGTATTTCACACAGGGCGGTTGTGAGGAGCGAACAGGACCTGTACAAAGAAGCGCTTCTCATATAGCAAAATGCTAAAATTCCAGGAAGGGGCACATATGCTGCCTAAGCCCATGAGCTGCTTGCACCCATGTGGCTCAGCGCATGTGGCACTTGAACACATGTATCGCCTGCATCTTCCCTCTTGCGATGTGAACTTTCATGTGTGCAGGAGCTTTCTCCCTCTCTGGAGAAGCCTGTGTTCTCTCTTGAGTACATTACTCTCTCTCACTTTCTTTCTCTCCTTCCTCTTCCTAAAAACCTCCAAATAAAATCTGTTTTTAACTTAAAAAAAAATTCCAGGAAGGTGTGGGGGTGGAGAGGGAGCAAGCAGAGGAACCGGGACTTAGCAAGGACCAGAATAGGGCAGACTTCTCGGGCATGAGAGACCCACATTGGCACCAGAGCCCCCTCCAATAAAGGTTTTCCTGGCAGTGCCACTGGCCGCAGAGCCAACAGGAGCCCGGGGCGTGGGTGGTGGGTGGTGGGGTCTTTCCTGTACCAATCATCAGGGCAACTCTGACTGGGCAGACGTATCGTGTGACAGTATCGGCAACAGCACCACGAAGGCCTCTGGGAACTCCCTGAACAAGGGCTGCTCCCCTTCCTCCCTGGCCAACACGCAGTGCTTGGCAGGGTGGCCATGGTGCACCCACTGCTGCCAGAACTTTCACTGTCACTCAGCTCAGCTGCCAGGAGGCTGCACTTGGGCCACAGCACCAGCCTGACTCCTACTTAGATGCTGTCAACTGTTGCACCTGCACCTCTGACCTGGGCCCCCCACAGCCCCCTGCTCAGTAGAGAAACCCTGCATTTCTGCACACCTGGGCCTGACCCCACACACTCAGGCCCTGCACATACTGCTGGGTGAGTGCTTGGGGAGCCTAAGAGGTCTGAGGGTCTCAGAGTCAGAACTGAATGCCAAAGACACATGAGAAGCAGAACCCAAGCCCCCAGCTGCTCCCTACCCCCACCAGGTAGTGGAAGATGCATAATGTGTCAGTCTTGGGTGACCAGCTGATAGGCCATGTCAGGGCCTGAGTTTGGGGAAGCACAGTGGGTGGCAGGAGGCTAGCCTGAGATGCCTGACAAGCCCTGAGCTCCTCTTCTGGTACTTTATTGGGGCCTGAACTCAGGAGCTGCTCCTGGTGGCATCCAGGGACCATGCAGTGACACAGATTGAACTTAGCCTCCTGCATGCAAAGCCTGCACACCGGCCCTTTGAACTATCTCCCCGGCATGACACTTCTGTACCCCACTTTCACTCTACTCTCTTGAAAAACAGTCTTTGAGAGATAAGGTTCCACTGTCCCCAGGTCTAGGCTACTGGATAGGACCTGGCTAAAGGCCTCCTACTGCTATGTTTATTATCCAATAAACACATGTGCCCATTCTTTAAGAAATACACTTTAAGAGCGATAGTACAGCGGGTAGGGTATTTGCTTTGTACATGACTGACACGGGTTTGATCCTCAGCATCCCACCCGGAGTAATTCCTGAGTACAGAACCAGAAGTAATCCCTGAGCACTGCCAGGTATAGTCCAAAATAAAATAAAATGAAATAAAATTAATACACTAATAAGAGGAGCCTTATTACCTTGCCACGACATCATCCCAAGGAATCGATCAGCTATTTCCGGAGGGAAACTCCAATTCTCCGGAAGACACAGAGTTCCATCAGATCTTTCAGAACATAATTTCTCCAGGTTCACTATCACAGTGTTCAGGCAAATGCTGACCAATGAATATGGAGATGCCTCCTCCTAGCAAACAAAACCGAAAAAATTTGTTAGAATACATCTGCAAAACCTGAACATCGGGCTTAGAGCCTCTGCTTTGTAAGTGGATGGTGATGAGTTCAAATCCGAGCACCCTCCTGTACCGAGCACCCGCCTGCACCGAGCACCCGCCTGCACCGAGCACGACAACCCTAACAGCTCCCATCTCCCACCCCCAGCACCACAAATGATTTCCATCCATGGTCAGGTGTGTCTGTCTGTCTGTCCTCCCGTTGTTCATCGATTTGCTCGAGTGGGCCCAGTAACGTCTCCAATGTGAGACTTGTGTGTAAAATCACAAAAAGGGGGGGGGGGATGCAACTCCTGGTGAGAACCATAACTAAAGAAGTGCAAATCTCAGTGAGCACTGGCCAAGTGTGCAAGTACCACAAGTGATGTGATTCTTAGGAAATACTGTAGCCAGGCAGGTGTGTAAACCATTCATCACAATAGTTACAGGGAGCAGGAGGAAGGGAACACAAAACACATGGAAAACCCACAAAGAGGGGTTGGAGCAATAGTACTGCTGGTAGGGTGTTTGCCCTGCAAGAAAGCAGCAAACTTGGGTTCAATTCGCAGCGTCCCATATGGTCCTCCGAGCCCACCAGGAGTGATCCCCAAGTGCAGAATCAAGAGTAAGCCCTGAACACTTCCAAGTGTGGCCCAAAGACCAAAAAACAAAAATAAATAAATGAAAGTCGTGTTAGGACTGGAGAGCTAGCTCAATGGGGTGAGTGCATGCTCTGCGTGCAGGAGACCCAGGTTTGATCCCTGGCACAGCATGGCCCCACCTCAAGCACAAGCATAGCTGGGTGTGATCCTCAAACCCAGGTATGGGAAACAGTCCTTCGGCACCACCAGGTGTGGTCTCCCCCAAACTTTCTTGCCACAAATTAAACTCCTGAAGCAGATACTTGAAGACACCTTCTCCTTACTCTAATGATGCTCTACATGGATTTGGGCTGAAACAGTGCAGTGAGTAAGGTGCTCGCCTTGCACACAGCCAACCCGGGTTCGATTCCCCAGCAATCCATATGGTCCCTCAAGCACCATCAGGAATAATTCCCGAGTACAGAGCCACCAGTAACCCCTGAGCACCACCAAACCAAAATATGGGTTTCTATTAAACTGTACTTATTTGCATGACTTTCCCCTTCTCTCCCCTTTGCTGATGCTGTTGCTACAGTGACCAGTGGCCACACACACACTTGGTTGTGATGCCGGCATACCTAGAGCTGTGCTCTCCAGGATCCCACTTTAGCTGTGGAGCTCACACACACCTTAGTTACACAGTTCAGCTGGAGACAATCCCGGATGTTAAGGATCTAGAATGGCAGAGCTGCCACGCACAAACAGCAAAACTGCCAGGTTCATGCTCCGTGCTCACGGAAACACCAGGGGTTGACTGCACAGCCTCACACTTGCGAGGCTTAGCCACTGTGTCATATCCCACAATGCCCCCTCCTGGGCTCATTTTCTATAGCTCCAGAGATTTGTCCCAAAGCCTTCTGTGTACAGAGCACGCCCTCTACCACTGAGCCATATCCCTGGCCTTCATCTATTAATAAGTGGAAGATTTTTTCAGTTATAGCCTCTGCTGTACTATTTTTTGAAGAAAAAAATAGTAAGTCTTCACAGTCTTTCACTTACCACCTGCCTTGTGCCAGCCACTGAAAATTCAGAGATGAGTAACATATTTCTAATATTTTGGAGCTAAAAATTTAACAGGAAAAGCAAACAAGAAACGTGATCATTTCAATACAAAAAGCGGGGGTATACAAGCAGTGATCACGTTCATTAGATGATTATTTATTCAGCGATTACCAAGTGCCAGAGAATAATGAGACAAAGTTCTTTTTCTTACCTTCAACAATGTTCACCTTGGAGCCAGAGAGACAGCACAGAGCTACAGGAGGGCTCCTGCCTTGCATGCAGCGGACTTGGGTTTGTTCCCTAGTACCACATGTGGTCCCCTAGGCATTTCCTGGAGTTCAAATTTAAAAAGGCGTGGCTGGGCATGTGGCTTAAGAGTGCATGACCTGTGTTGGGGTCTGGGCACAGAGTCCCTGTCTAACCAGCAGATATAGCCTCACAACAAACAAAAAGTCCACAAACTTGAAAGCTTATTACACCAAGGCTATCACAGAAGAAAGAAAACCAACAGAGCAGCGAGACAATAAAGACCTACAGTAACTTCCTCCTCCTAGACTGGTATTTGTTCAACAATATTTGGATGGCAGGGGCTATACTAGACATGAACAGAGAGATCTGCTGAACAGAGATAGTCCTCTTTACCAAAGGGTCCAAAAGGCAGTAATTACTCATTTCTGTACCATTTTCAACGGATGAAATTAAATTTCTCAACCATCCTGTAGCACTGTAGCACTATCCTCTGTTGTTCATCAATTAGCTCGAGCAGGCTCCAGTAACGTCTCCATTGTGAGATTTGTTACTGTTTTTGGCATGCTGAATACACCACACGGGGAGCTTGCCAGGCTCTGCCGTGCGGGTGGGATACTCTCGCTAGCTTGCCGGGATCTCCGAGAGGGACGAAGGAATCAAACCTGGGTCAGCCCTGACAAGGCAAACGCCCTACCCACTGTGTTATCACTCCAGCCTGCAACCATCCTAAACTTACTAAAAGGTCCTAAATGATACTACTTAACAAATATATCAATTCTGTGTTGTCCTTGCCATTGTTACACTCTCCAGACAAATCTTTTACTCCATAAATAAATATACACCTTTTTAATGGCAAGAGCTAGTGGTTAGTCATCTCTAGAGAGGGAGTAAGATTCACTAGAGAAGAGTGTATCATAGTAAACTCACAATCACACACTTCAAATGAGAGCCAGCATGGAGCTCAGCGGTAGACAACATCACAATTCTCACAGGAGGTGCTGGGCTCGAGCTGCAGGACCAGAGTGGGAGTGGACAGGCCTGAGCCCTCAGCTAGAATTCCTGCAGGATCCCCTCTCCCACGAGAAAGAATGACTGTATGCCTTCTACGTGCTCCTCAAACCCATTTCAGGATGACAGATTCCCACTAAGAAAAACTAGTCATGTCACCATCAGTGTAACTAGAAACTGCACTCATCTTGTCATTACTCAAGGGTAAGAGGCAGGGGAGTCTCTCAAGTGCTCCCAGGGTCACGCAATGGCCAGGAATCAAACCTGGGCCCTCAGCATGCCCTCAGGTTGCATTCCAGGCTTCTTGTTACATCCCAGCCCCTCATTATTCTTAAGCAGAAACTACAACCAACTCCTTGCAAAAACCGACACTTCCAGATGCGAAGGTGAAATTTCAATCCTCTTGCCTTGGCCAAACCTATTATTTCCTCAAACATCTTACACTCAAGGGGATTACAGCAACTTCATTTTCCCTTAAAAACTTAGAAGTCCTTGGGGGACACACTTGCCTTGCGTGTGGAATTCCTGAATGCAGAGCCAGGAGTAACCCTTGAGCATTGCCGGGTGTGATCAAAAAAAAAAAACACTTCTAGAGATTACTTTCCCACATAAACATGGGCATAGCAAAAGTAGATACATCATTGACGAGATATTTATTTATTATTTATTTATAGAAAGTAAATTCATGCTGGGCAAGAAAGATAGTGCAGTGGGTAAGGAACTTGCTTTGCACACAGCTGACAAATGTCTGGCCTCCAGCATCCATACAGTCCCTAATCACTACCAGGAGTGGCTCCTGAATGCAGAACCAGGAGTAACCCCTGAGCATCACAAGGTGGGCCAAAAACAAACAAACAAACAAACAAACACCACATTGGGGGAAATATAGGCAAATCCCTCCAAGCTTTGGACCTCAAAGTGGTCTTCAATGATATGATGCCATTGGCAAAGGTCTCATATAAATAAATAATAATAAAAAATAAATGAGTGGGGCTAACTGAATTATAATTAAAGAGTTTCTGTGTGGCAAAAGAAACACAGGCTGATAAAACAAGAGAACCGAGAAGAAACAGGCATTTCTCAAAGGGAGACATGCAGGTAGTCAATAGGCACATGAAAAAATGCTCATGATCAATTATTACTACGGAAACCCAAATCATTTTCACATCAGTTTGAATGCCTCATATCAAAAATACCCAGTGCTGGTGGGGATCTGGTAAAAAAGAAAAAAAAAAGGAAATTCTCATCCACTGCTGATGGGAATGTTGTCTGGTTCAACCCCTTTGAAGATTTTTCAGAAAACTAAAAATTGAGCTGCCATATGAACAAGCAATACCACTTCTGAGTACCTACCTCCAGAACACAAAAGCATTCAATCAAAAGGGCATATGTGCATGTCATTCACTGCAGCACTTAGTACAATATTTAAGAAAGATATCAATCTAGGTGTCCAGAGACAGATGAGTGGATTATGACGAGGCAGTATATACAGACAATGGAATACTATGCAGCTGCAAAGAAAGACAAAATCAAGCAATTCTGCTGAAACTTGAATGGAACTGGAAGATGCCTTAAGTAATTAGCCAGAAGGACAAATAAGATGATCTCGCCATCTGTCGACATGGTCCCTTTGAGCCCAGCAGGAATGATTCCTGAATCCACTAGCAGCGATCCCTGAACGCTGACCCAAAATCACTGCCCCCCCCCCAAAATACGCTTGATGCTGCAAGTAACTCATTTTTAAAATAAGAAAACTAAAGTCTTTCCATTAGCTGTAAATGAATTGACAAGTCACACTTTTCTTGTTTTGTTTGTCAGTCTTTGGGCCACACCAGCAGTGCGGAGGGCGGACTCTCCTGGCTCTGTGCTCCGGGATCACTTCTGGGGGTGCTCAGGGGACCACACGAGGGGATGCTGAGGACGGAACCCAAGCTGGCCATGCGATGCCACCGCGCTGGCCCCCAAATCACGCGGCTCAAAAGTGAGCACGAGGGGGCGGGGAAACGCGGGCTCACGCTCCACCGCCCTTCGACAGGCCGCTGGAGTCCAAGGAAGCCCTCCTCGCTTGGGCCTTCGCTGCGAGTGAGGACTCAGCGCCTTCACCACGCCCCAGAGCGCCCAAACCGAGGGCCCCGCGATCAGAACCCCTGAGTTCAAGTCCACAGTCAGCTACGAGGCCCGGCGACTTCCCTCCACGGCAGGCACAGCGCGCGAGGCCAGCGGGTGGCGCGCTGCCTCGCGCGGCCAGGGCCCGAGTTCGATCCCCGGAACCCCGCGAGGGTCCCCGCCCGGTCCCCGCCAGGAGCGGCGGAGCCGCGAGTGAGCGCTGGGCATCGCCGGGCGTGACCCCAAAACAGGAAAACGAGACGCAGGCGAGAGCCAGAGAGGGACACACAACTCGCCGGAGGTGCCAAACCCTCGGCGGCGCGTCTGGCGAACATTCGAGGCGGGGGCGGGCGAGCCCGTGGAACCGAGGGGGCGCTGGAAGCCTTCGGGGTTCCAGTTCGCCGCGCAGGCAGGTCCGGCCGGGGGCGTGAGGGGTCAGCTCCGGGGCGCGCGACTGCCCCTCTCTGGCTCAGGCGCTGCCACCGGCGGCCGTCGGGGCCCAGAGCCGGGCTCGCCCGGGGCCGCGAGGGGGCGGGCCCCGGGCCGCAGCACTCCCCGGCTCCCGCCGCTCCGGGCCGGCCCGCCGGCGCTTCCCCGACGGGGCCCGCCCGCCCGGCCCGCTCACCTGCACCACGCTGAAGCCCAGCGCATCTTTCTCAGCGTCGGGGGGGATGATCACTCGGGGCGCCTGGCTCGCGTGCAAGAAGTGAACCATGGCGACCCCGCCAGCGGGGCGTCGAGGCGCGAACAGGCGTCGAGCGCGGCCCGGATCCCGCGAGAAGCGGCCCGCGACGCGCCGCGATTGGCCCGCGCAGCGGCAACGGCTCCGCGGGTGGCGCACGCAGCACGCGCGCCTCAGCCGGCCGACCGCGAGGCTTCCGAAACGCCCGGCGTGGACCCGCCCCAGCGGGGCCCCGCCCCCGGGTACCGCCCACTCGCTGCAAGCCCCGCCCCCGGAAGGCCGCCTCACCCGCCCTCACCGCACGGCACTGAGCTCCGCCCCCTCGAGTGGCCACGCCTCCAACATATAGCCATGCCCATAAGGTGGCCACGCCCTGTCAAGTAGCCACGCCCCTGGGGATAACCACGCCCCGGAATCACCCGCTGTGCCATCAAGCCCCGCCCCCGAACAGCCCACTCTGTGACCCCGCCCCCAGGAGCCAGTGCCGCCCCTGGGACCGTCATGCCCCTCCCCTGGAAGAGGGTTGGGGAAGGGGGGGGGCCTGCGCCGACCATTGCACAAACCCGCCGAGATCCTGTGGCTCTCCTCCTAATCTGTACTCTTCCGGCCACCTGTCTAGGTCCACCCCACCCTTTGAAGTTCAGTCTCTGTCCACGTCCCCCTCAGGGATTGGTGCCACATCCCTGGTCGCCCCTCTGAGACTTGCCAAAGGATCAAGGAACCAGAGGGACAGAACAGCACGTTAGACTTGCATGCCGGCCCACTTGGGTTCGACCCCCAGAACCTCATATGGTTTCCCAGACGCAGCCAGGCGTGATCCCTGAGCACTGAACACTGCCTGGTGTGCCCCTCCCCCCCAAAAAATACTTGTAAGACCCTTTCTCTTAAAAACTCTGGCAGACTAAACACCTTTTTTATGACCTTTTATCATCCCTCTCTGTTTCAACTCCCACAGATATTGTAGCACTGTAGCACTGTCCTCCCGTTGTTCATAAATTTGCTCTAGCGGGCACCAGTAACGTCTCCAGGTGA
The DNA here is from genome assembly GCA_028565675.1 of Sorex palustris. Classification (NCBI taxonomy): domain Eukaryota; kingdom Metazoa; phylum Chordata; class Mammalia; order Eulipotyphla; family Soricidae; genus Sorex; species Sorex palustris. Next base: position 8,914 of record JAOXYA010070203.1, read on the forward strand.
GACTTGTTACTGTTTTTGGCATATTGAATACCCCACGGGGAGCTTGCCAGGCTCTGCCGTGAGGGTGGGATACTCGCGGTAGCTTGCCAGGCTCTCTGAGAGGGACGGAGGAACCAAACCCAGGTTGGCCACATGCAAGGCAAACGCCCTACCCGCTGTGCTATCACTCCAGCCCCCCATATGGTTTCTTGAGCACTGCCAGGAGTGATCCCTAAGAGCAGAGCCTAGAGTAAGCCCTGAGCACTACCCTGGGCAGTGGCCAAAAAGAGAAAGAAGAGGGCCAGAGCGATAGCACAGCGAGCAGGGCATTTGCCTTGCAGGCGGCCGACCAGGGTTCGATCCCCGACATCCCATTTAGTCCCCCAACCATCGCTCTGAGTGCAGAGCCAGGAAATAACCCCTGAGAATCGCTGGGTGTGACCCAAAAAGTAAAAAAAAAAAAAAGAGGAAGAAGAAAAATAAAGCTCTAAAGAATAGGAGCCTTGGACCTGAATACCTAACAGCTAACAGAAGCCACAAACTGAACCGTCTATCCTGGGAACCTGAGGCAGGACACTTAATTTTCTTTAAAGCTCAACTTCCTTATCAGTGAATGCGTTATCTCAGAGAGTTAAACTAAAGGTAGTGTAAAAGATCACAATGCTTGGCAAAAGCAAATCATTGTTAAGTGGATTCAAATGTTAAAATGCGTGGATTTAAATGTTATAACTGCTACTCTCAGATTCTTTTATATGTATATATTTGAAAAAAAAAAGTGTAGGCATTAGCTATCATCTCCAGTTAGCCCTTAAAGAAACACCTGAGAAGTTGAATAGATAAGTTAAATTTTACCCACCTGGGTGGAAAATGTAAGCCAATGTCTTTTATTTTTCCTAAAATCAAGTTTCCAAGCTTTATATTCTTAAAAGAACTATTGCATATTGCCTTCTAACCTCAAGTTTCCAAATTTAGATTATACTCTCACTGGAAGCCCCTTTTCCTCCAAAAGAATCCAGGGTAAGGGGTTGGGTTAATAGCATAGCAGGTATTGCCTTACACTCAGCTGACCAGGGTTCTATCCCTAGCAACCTATATGGTTCCCCTCCAGCCATGAGTAACCCTCAACATCTCCAGGTATGTCCCAAAAACTACAAAGGGAAAAAAAAGGGCTGGAGTAATAGCACAGCGGGTAGGGCGTTTGCCTGCAACCCGGGTTCGATTCCCAGCATTCCATATGGTCCCCTGAGCACTGCCACGGGTAATTCCTGAGTACATGAACCAGGAGTAACCCCTGTGCATTGCCGGATGTGACCCAAAAAGTGAAAGAAAAAAAAAAACTACAAAGGAAGGGAAGGAAGGAAAGAGAGGCAATTCAGCAGAACATTCTGGACGAGATGGCTCCTTGCTCTACCCTAGCTCCATCCTCCACAAGGACCTACATCACTGCAGACGTGTGCCTCCCCATCCCCAAAACAACTTCCCAATCTCTCACCTCACATATATCCACGTAACAGGTTAGGATCTGTTTTGACATTCCCTCCAATTAATATGAAATGCTCAACATTCATATAAGAATAGCCCCTCTATCTGCACAAACTCCTGATCTCATTCCCTCCTTGTGACGAGGTGACCCAAAGTTACCAGAGAAAGCTGGTGGCTTGAAAGAATACCTGAGTAACAAGATGGGACACTCAAAGGACATAGGAATAGAATGCCCTGAGAATAACCTGAGTTTAGACAAATAACTATCACACATTGTTCTTTTCAGCTGCCAAGTAGAAAAGTTGTTTAACTATTCAAGGCTAACCTGGAACATCTTGCTTCTCCACTAAAATTATGCTTTCTTGCTTGCGTGCGTGCGTGCGTGCGTGCTTGCTTGCTTGCTTGCTTGCTTGCTTATTTAGAAGAAAGCTGCTTGATGCTGCCAAGCAGGATGTTATAAGAATGAGTTAAGGGGCTGGAGCGTTTGCCTTGCACGCGGCCAACCCGGGTTCAATTCCCAGCATCCCATATGGTCCCCTGAGCACTCCCAGGGGTGATTCCTGAATTCCTGAGTGCAGAGCCAGGAGTAACCTCTGTGCATTGCTGGGTGTGACCCAAAAAGAAAAAAAAAAGGAATGAGTTAAAAACTTTGCCTGGAGTTAGGCTTGCAGCTGTTCAGTGCTCTGAAACCCCTGCTCTCAGGCTCTGCAGCCTCTGCAGGTTATAAAGATTCTTCAGTTTGGCTAGTGTGTTCTTCTTGGGTAATCTCTCACTCTGCAACACCCTCTTGTTGATTCGAAAACATCATCCAGTCACAACCATTTCTCCTACATTATCATTTATTTCCTCTTTCTTAGACTAATACCATTTAGCTTATAAACTGATACTTTTTCTAGAATTAAAAATAAGCACTTGGGGGCTGGAGCAATAGCACAGCGGGTGGGGCGTTTGCCTTGCACGCAGCCAACCTGGATTCGATTCCCAGCATCCCAGATGGTCCCCTGAGCACCGCCAGGGATAATTCCTGAGTGCAGTCAGGAGTAACCCCTGTGCATCGCCAGGTGTGCCCCAAAAAGCCAAAAAAAAAGCACTTGGGGGTGGGGATGGAGAGATAGTACATCAGATAAGGCGCTTGCATATATATATATATATATATATATATATATATGACTGGGATTCAATCTTCAGCACACATTATGGTTGTTTTATCCTGCTAGGGGTGATTTGCTAGGGGGAGACTG
>JAOXYA010070210.1:0-11615 GCA_028565675.1 Sorex palustris
ATTCACCTGGGATTCTGAATCTGAAGCCAGTGCTGCAAGGGTGGACGTTCTATATGACAAGTGGTGGGCATTCTATGAAATGGTCTTTGATGTTCCCAACTTGACCCTTCTTTAGGTTTTTAGAAATACTATCTATACTGAAATGTGTGAGGGGGCAGAAAGGTCTTTTTATAACCCAGCTGGCAAAAATGGAGCTATACATGGGGTGAGGAAGAGAGCTGAACTCTGTCTTTACCAGTGTGATGGTGCCTGTGCTACCCTCCATCTACCTGTCTATTTGCAGGATAGCTTCAGGGACTTGCATCTGATATTAATAAGTTGAGAGAGTGGCTCCATCTTATCGCACATTAACAGGCAGGACTGCTCATCTCCACACTCCAAAGTCAAAACAGAATTGATCTTGTGGAGCCTATGGTCGAGGTGGGCAAAAGATCATAAATGTTTTTGGGTCCTGCTGTGTCCCCGTGGAGGTCAGGCTTTGACCCAGAACCTTGGGAGCATGGAAGTCAAGCAGGTATTACTCTATATCATTACTTGTGTTGTCTACATTGGAGAGAAAAAATATCTATGACGTCAGGTGCAGAATTCTGAACTCTGGAATTCCTCCCACATATGGAAAACAAAACTCACTCAAGGAAACGATGCCAACTGTGTTTGTCACCCAACATCTTTCGGGATCCGACCAAAGAGAATAATTCACTCTTTATCCAGGCACGCTTAACCTGGCATTGAATCAGAGCCAATTCCCCAACGGTGCCACTCTGAGGGCCCATGACTGTGACGCTGGTGCTTGTTGTCTATCTGAAAACACCCCTGCCTCTGGCCTGGCCAGGTCCTCATGCTCATTGCAATGTTGGGCTAATGCTCTGCATGTTCTCATCCAACCGTGCTTAAACAAAGAGTATTATAACACAAGCAAGTTCCTCATTTCAGTGTTAACAAAGAAAACATCCCTTCAAACTCAGACTGCAAACACGCTGGATCCCTGCAAGCCAGCTCTGGAAGATCTTTCTTGTGAAATGGTCACCATGGACCCCGCCCCCTCCTTCAGCTGAGTCTCGGTACAGGACGCATCCTACAGTACCCCCGATCATGGACAGGGCTTCCCAGAGACTTCCTTACAGATCTGCAGCATTGGGGTTAAGACCCCTTAGTTGCTGCTACCAGAAGAATCTGTGAATCCACTCCGGTTCCAAGGCCAGGTCATGAAAGAGACGGGGACCATTTTCAAACCCACTGCCCCTTGACTGCATTTCTGGCTGCCAGTCCCCCGTCCTTATGTCTGTCTCTGATCTGAGTTTATCGCCTGCACTTTCCCACAGTTGCCACCTTCCCGTACACTGGGGGGTATGTGGCCACATCTGAAAAGTGTGGTGCTCTGGTGCTCTGTGGACATGGGAGGAAACCCAAGAAACCAGAGAAAATTCCTATGCGTACTCGGGAGAACAGGAAACTCTACCGACAGTGGCCTCTATAAGAAACATTTTTTTCCCCCTCATCAAGAATACAACCCTGTGGTGAGATAGAGCAATTTTCACAAATTTTTTTTTACTGAAGTATTTTTGATAATTTTGTTAGCCATTTACTTGTAACAAGCAGTATAAAATAAATTACCATGTCTCTGCTAAGGGGGCAGGCTTAGGGGAGGTGACTGAGAAAATGGGGACAACAGTGGAGGGATAGTCACTCTGGAGGTGGAGCTGGCTGGAACATCCAAAGACTGTAATGACTGTTTTATGAACAACTTTATAAACAACTGTGTTTAAATAAAGAATTTTATTTAAACAAACAAAGAATATAAGAAAACATCATTAGGAGATGTGCTGTGCATGGAGTCTCACTCCTTCTGTCCTTTATTGTCCTGCTTGCAATGCCTTTCTTCAATACACCTTCTCTTTTATGACTGACTCCCATTCACTGCAGAAATTCTGTAAGATAATAGCTGCCCCCTCTTGTGGTTAGTGTCAAGGAGCTCTCCCAAGAGTCTCAGGCAAAAGGTAACTTGAGCCAGGGGCTGGAAAGATAGTACAGTATGGCTAGGACATTTGCTTTGCATGCAGTTGACTTGAGTTCTATTCCAGCACCCCATATGATCCCTCAAGCCCTGCCAGGGGTGATTCCTGACAAAAGAGCCAGGAGTAAGCCCCGAGCACCACTGGGTGTGGCCAAAAACAAATAAATAAACTTTAGAAGCATACGAAAAGTAACTTGAGCCAATTCATCAAGAACAAGATTCTCAGTTCTAGACTTAAGTTTTGAAGCAAATTCATGGGGCTGTCATGTAATCACCTGGATGTAAACTTCAGCCCCACTGCCAGCAGCTGGAAAGGCTGCCTCCCCCTTCTCTGGGTCTCTGTGACAGGGCCACCTTGGGGACTCACTGTCCATCAAGTGGTGTTGGCTAGAGTAGGCGGTGGGCAAATAATACTGAGGGGTCTTCACAGGCCCCCCTACATCCTTTTCTGCCTATTGACAGTTGGCTCTCTCTGAGAGTTCTGGCTCAGAGCCTTTCTACTATCCCCAGCTTTCAAATCTGATTCAAGGTGACGCTCATAGAGGCTCTTTCTCCCACCTCAGTAGGCCCAATGGGATGGTCACAAGCTCCCTTTCAGGAGTGGCAAGATGGTAAGAAGGGTAAGACTCATGTCCAGATCCAGTGCCCTTTCCAGCACGTCACTTGTGTGGCATTTTCCCTTCCAGATTCTCCTTTTTACAGGCCTGTCTGGAGATCTGCCATGCCCTCTGCACCCCTCTTCATCTTCCACTTGGTAAATGTGCAGAAGCGAACAACCAGAGAAAAGCCAACTCCCTGAAAAAAAAGCTTATCCTTTGCCAAACTCCACCTCTGTGCCGCCTCCCTTCCTTGCCCCCCGTCAGTTCTTTCAAAGAACTCAAACCTCAACTTTTTATTTAGCAGATATCTTCAGAAAATGAGAATAGCATGGTAGCAGCAGGGGTCTGAGGATGGCAAAATTGGTTGTTTTTGAAAACTTGACCAAATTGTATTGTGAGCCTGACCCTCATTCACCTGCACTTTCCTGTCTAAACCAAGGGTCAGTGCCATGGGGCCACCTCCTAACTCAGCCTTTTCCTTAGCTGGGCTTTCAGGGGCCTGAGCTATATTAAGGAGAAACAATGTCAGCCGAGCAACTTCAGCCAGGCCCCGAATTCCTGAGGGGTCAAAGCCTGACTTGAGGCCTGCCTGCCTGAGAGTCTCCAACCACACTGGATAGATGTGGGTGGCTGATAAATATCATTCAATGGTATGGGGTGGTGAAGACCATAATAACAAGCTCTTTCTTCCTAGTTGGCAATCCAGGGTTGGGGTGGGGCAGTGGGGGGCTGAAGAGCCAGATGGCCCCAGGTCTGAAATAAACAGCCTCGAGGCCCAATCACTTGTTCACTGTGCCCTTTGGGAAATCAGTTCTTGAAGTTTCTGCAGTAAGTAACCAGGCATTTAGCTTGAATTGGCAGTGTGTATGCAGAATCTTACTGGGTGTGGAGTTGGGGGAGAGAAGCCCACACCAGAGCACGGGAATCATATGAGCTGAAGTCCAGCTCACCGTGATCTGAAAGGCTGAGGAAGGTGAATTGTTGGAACAACCCTCCTCCGTTTCCTCCTTTTACCTGTCTGATCTCAAGAGAAACAGGCCTTCCCTTAGGGAGCCTTCTTTACCTTCCTGACATGGGAATCTTTTATTCATGGCACTGCATAGCATGAATGCTTGTGTGTGATCACTGATCTGTGTCCCCTGGAAGGCCCACGACCTTTGTATTTTTGGTTCATCCTTGCACCACCAATGGCCAGAACAAACTAAGCAGTGGACAAAAGAATAAAAGAAAGAAAGGAATGGACGGGCCAGGATTTTGGCTCAAGATGTAGAGCACATGCCTCGCATATGTGAGGCCCTGGGTCTCATCCCCAGTTCTGCAAAAGCAGAAAAGAAATAATAAAAAAGAAATGAGTTGAGCCTTGCTGCTAACCCCGTGATTTTGAATTTTCTTTCCTTCTAAATCTGCCCGCTGTGACCCCCACAATTCCCCCCACACATGCTGTTTGCAGTTGACCCTTGGACAACTAAAGGCTCCAGATTTAAGGAAACAGACCCTCATGTAGCCAAAACTCCATGTAGGTCTTTTTTAAAAAAATAAGAACAAATCTCAGCAGAGCTAGACCTGGCATGAGTCAACTCTTCTTGGAGTCCATCAGGACTATGTCCTGTCCTGCTCTAGAGGGTCATGCCATGCTAAGACTTGAACTCACAACTTTGTACATGCTAGGTCTGTGTTCTATCCCTTGAGCTATCTCTCCATCCCCATGTATAATATCCGACTCCCCAAAACTTAACTATAGTTGTGCCTTGACCCAGGGGATTGGTTTCAGGAATCTATGAATACTGAAATATGCAAATTTTGTGCTCAAATTTCTTATAGTTGGTCCTTAGTGCCTATGGGTTTGTGTCCTCAGTTGGCTGAATCCATGAATGTAGACCCACCACACAGGTATCTACAACCAACTGTGTTCAGGGGGACAAATATACATGTAAATTGTTTCTATGATGCTCAAGGGTCAGTTCTCTCTAACTATATACAAAGAAGCACTGGAGTTTTATGATTCTTTCACCCTGGGTGCCTATGAATTTTAGGATCAAATGTATGTGCAGTTCTTGAATGTCTGCAACTGGTTGTGATATGTGTGGTTATGTGAGTATGTGCATGTGTGTGTTTGTTGTAATTTGTGTGATTGTGTGTGCATGCATGAGTGTGTGTGTGATGGAAGATATAGTTACAAAGTCAGAAGTATGCAAAAGGGAGGAGAAGAAAATCTTTGTACTAAATATTTCATTTTCTTTTCAAGTTCAAGTTTCTGAGTCAGAGAAGAATTAATCTGAGAACAAGCCCTCTGGTATTAGATTCATTATGGTATTCTTTGAAATGAATAAAATTTTCCTTGAAATAAAAATGAAAGAGTTGCCCATCAGTCCCTTAGCTCATTGTAGGTAGGCCTAAGTCGTACATATCCTTGTAGCCTGCTTAACAACTACAGTGAAAACTTTGTTATATTGCTGAATTCAAGTACACCATGGGTCTCCACAAATGGGATTTCTTTTCTGCACTGTTCCTGTACTTTCTGATAGGAACAATAGCAAAAGGTTTTTCCCACGTCTTTTTTTTATGCAATTGCTGAATTCATTCATTCCAGAGTTCTGCAAGTCCTTGCGTTTTTTCAGGAAGACTATTCCTTTCCAGGATTGAAAACTGGTAACAAGTGAACCCTCCTTAAAAAGGAAAGTGGAGGCAAGGTAAAATTCTTTCCTAGAATGTCTGAAGCTTTGGATTTTATCACAGTTCTGCAAAGAAAAAAAAGGAAAAGGAAGGAAGGAAGGAAGGAAGGAAGGAAGGAAGGAAGGAAGGAAGGAAGGAAAGAAACTCTTGGAGGCTTATGTGCTTGGTTCTATTCTACTATTTTATTCACATTACTGCATTTTAGGTATCACAGCAACCTTATTCTTAACCCCATTTTTTGGATAACTGAACTGAGACTGTCCTCACTAAAACAGAGCAGCAACTCCATATGACAGCACCATGATTTTGAACTTCTGCCTTCCTTGTTCCAGGACTTCTTCCCAGTTTTTAACATGTCATTCTCCTTCCCCCTCACTTTACAAGAATCACAGGCTTCCAAATATCTCCATAAGTCAAGGACTGATGTCTGAAATTTGGCTGTACAAGATTGTGATGATATGTGAGTAGTTTCCATTTGTGGGATAAGAGTGTTGCACAGTTTCACAGACTCCTTCAACCACTCCTTTACAAAGGAAACTTTAGTATTATAACTCCACTTTTTCAGTCTCCAAACAGAAAATCAGAGGGGATTTTGCCTAATACGTTGCACGTCACACAATCAGTAGAAAGCGGGACCAAGGTTACCCTTTTACTAATTCTGTTGTCAGTTCATTGCTCTGGGACTAAATGTTTCCTGGGGCAATTTCCCTGGGATGAGCAGCAGTACTAAGCCTTGATTGGTCACATCTTTCAGAGTATAAAGGGGCAGAAGTCATCTTTGGATTCAGATCTCTGTGTACCAGGAAGATCCATGAAGGAAAAGAGTCCTTTGAAAAAGCATCAGTTTTTTTTATATACAAATCTATCAACTTTATTCTCTTGGAGGTTTTAAAGCTAAGATTACAAATATAATGCTTTTAGTCAATGAGTTCAGTTGTTGAAAGATTTACAAAGTTTAAAAATCAAGAGTCATGAATAGCATAAGGTGGTACTGAGTTTAAATTGTAGTAACAAATGTAAAATGTTTTTTATTTTAATTTATTTTTTTATTAAAAATGTTTTAATAGTGAGACATCATGAGGTACAGTTGCAGACTTACAATTTTAAAAGCATCAGTTTTTGTGAATGAAAAGTCCAAGTGTCCCATGACTGTGTCTCTGGGGAAGCAGAGAAGGGATACTTGGCTGGGAGATGTTTTATGACTTCCACTGTCCTGTGCGAGGCAAGCTATTCACTTCTCCCCTAGGAGGCACCCTGGGCCAGGGCTGCTATGAGGCTATGTCTGTGGGGAAATTCATGTTTCTATGGACTGAATTGGGACTAAATTAGACACAAGGGCAATCTAGCACATCTAAATTGCATCATCATTATATCACTCTTTAGACCCTGTAAATGTTCTTAATGATATTTTTGGTTGGTTGGAGTAAGCTGTCTACATCAGAGGTGCATTACTTTAAATCTATATTAATAGGCTCATAAAATGAGGCGTTGACTGTCTAATCTCCAGTAGTCATAGCCTCAGAAATATCCGGGCAGTGAAGCAAACTGAACTTATGAGTAAGTATCCTAAGCTGTCCCTTTGAACTCAAATTCTGACCATCAGGGGTCACATCAAAGAAAAGTTGGGGTGAATGAGGTGCCAGAGTCCAGGCATCCCTTCCATGGGAGCCTCTGGGATTTGCATACAATAGAATCCTAGGTCCTTGAAACAGTGATTCATGAGCAGAAGATGCTCTCCTCAGCTCCCAATTCCTTGCCATCAAGAATTGTAGTTACTTTCTTATGGTGGGTGGCACAGGCATGACCTGGGCTAAACAAATGTTCCTCACCTGCCCGGTGCTACATACAGACCACTCTCTCAACTGTGACTTGACAGCCAGGACTTCTTATTAACTGAAACATAGGATCTTAGTTTGACAGTGGGTCAGAATGTTTCAAATCAAGCCTGGAACCTTGACTTTGATCATTGCCTCCTGGGTCAATAAGTTGAGCTCTTTCTGGGTCAGTATGTTCCTTCAGAATAAATTCTCTACCTGGCTATGCAAGAAATTTTCTTCCCAACTTAGGACCTTGCTAGTACCACTCCAATTCCTCACTCAACTCCTGGAAAACCCATGGCAAAAGACCCTCAGTTCCTGCTCCAAGAACTACCAGCTGCCCTTTGGGATAAGTTGACCCACAAGGTTCCTCTGGGGATGCTGTTCCTCTTCCCCAGGCCCCTCTATCCCCTCTTCTGAGTTGCCCTGATCAGATCTCCTTTCACTCAGATATCTCCTTCTTGTTCCTGCTCTTCTTATACTCTTTCTCTTTCTTGACTCATTGTTAATAACCTGCTTTGGACCCCTGATCCCCAGTTTTGCCCTCTATTCTATTACAAATTAAAGTCCATAGTTGGCTTTAATCTTGCATGAGGTTCTCCTTGGTACACATGTGAAAGAACCTTCCTGCAAACTTTGCTCTATTTGGGTCCAGGTAGGCTCAAAGAAACTTGTCATATAGAGCATATCACACCTTCTTCAGTACAGGTCTTCCCAAAGGTTAGATTTTGTTGCTTTATTCCATTCCAATCCTTTTGTAGGAAACTAAGTCTGTGCCCTACTGATCAATTCTTCACTAGTTCAACAATTGAACAGATGAAGACCCTTCAATGTGATGAGTCCAACCAAGCTCCATTTCTCATTCCCACACTCTTGTAAAAGACACACATTATACGAAATCACTGTATTAGGTACTGTTAAATCCCTAAAGTAGGGGGGGAGGGAAGAGTCCCTTGGTGGCAGTCTGGGGAGCTGGAGAATAGAGATTTTGAATTATAGAGATCAAAAGGTGATACCTCAGATGACCTAATGGATTAACAAAGCTAACCATGTGACAAAAGCCTGTAGAAGTAGAAGTGTCCCAAAGAGAAGAAAGTGTAAAAGCCCTGAGGTCATCACAAGATCAAAGTGCTGAGGTAAGAAGATTGGTGTAGCTGCCACAGAACAGGCAAGGAGAGAAGAGACAGAAGAAGCTGGGAATCAGGGTTCAGACCCTAAAAAACAGATTTCTCTGTCAACCCTATTGGCATTTTGAACCAGATGATCCTTTACTGCTAAAGCTTGTACTGGGCATTCTGAAATGTTTGGTGCATCCTTATAATCTCCCCCTAGATGTGAGTGACAACAAAAACATCTTCAGATATTCCCAAATGTTACATTTTAGGGTAGGATGGGGTGGGGAAAATCACTCCCAATTAATGCTAGTTCACAGAAAGATGGTGGATTTTTATCTAGCATAGAAAAGTTATTGGAAATAGTGTAACAAGATTTCCCATTTTTACAAGGACACACTGTAGGAGGCAGGCAGGGACAGAGAGACCCAGGAGTTGCACAGCAGTCAGGGTAAGGATGGTCCGCACTACAGGGGAGCATGAGGTGGTGGGAGGAGATCTGATTTAAAGCCAACAAGACTTACTGGTGGATTAGATGTGAAGGCTCCTAAAGAAGGGACACTCCAGATGATTTCTCGATGTGGGGTCTTAAGGCAGCTAGTAATTCCTTTCTGACATGGAAAAGATTGAAATAAGATTTAGGGAAGAATAGTGTCAGAATGTGAATGTTGGTGTCAGTATATCTCAACTGAAGATTAGATATCATAGTGGCAGGGTCTAAGGCCCAGGGGAGCGATCCAGACCAGAAAGAGACATCCAGAAGCCAGGAAAGTATTGTGTAGTAATGATGAGATCATCTGTAAAGAGAGGGGCAGGAAAGAAGGGGACCTTGTGGGGGTGGGCTTCTGGACAGAGCTCCAGGTCTTAGAAATACAGAGGCAGGGAAGATAGGAGAGATCAGGAGGCCAGCAAAGGAAACAGGAGAGAGACCACCAGGACAGCATCTTCATGTACCAAGGCCTTCTGGCACTGCTTGCACACCTGCTTCCCCTGTCCGCAGTGGGTGCCCCTGTAGCTATAGGCTCCTCAGACACCATTATACTCAGCTTCTACCAGATCTATGTCTGAGACACCCAAGTGACTTCTTTAATCCTACTCAATAGTAGATGTGATAATGAATGGACCCATTTTACAGTGGAGGAACTCAGAGTTTCCCCAGTGGAGTGCATTTCCAGCCCCACTCCTGGGTCTGCCTCCCTGAGAGTCTGATTCCACAGAATCTGTGGCCTTTGTCTATCAGGAACAGCTCCCTTCTGCCTATGTTGAGTGAAGTGTCTTCACATCTTGTTGCCTGTGGGTTAAGCTGAAGGCAGATGGAGGTAAGTGACAAAGTTCTTCATGCAATGCAGTGTAGAGTCAACTCTCTTGCCTGCAATGTTCTCTCCTTGACCAGACCTTCAACAATGGTCCTCTGCTACTACTCACAGCCAGGGGTCTTCGTCAAGGACAGGACCACACGACTGTCCTAGCTGGGCAGTGACTATCTTATTATTTTAGTAATCAGTTGAGAGCAGAGGGTTTGGCACTCCATTGGTGTAGCCCAGGCTCACTCCTGCTTCTCACTCCAGTCAGTGCCCAGGACCATATGTGATGCCTGGGATTAAACCATGCTTGGCTGAATGCAAGTCAAGTTCCCTAACCCTTGTATTATCTTTCCCACCCTGGAAGTAAGGTAGTAGATAATATTATTCTGCAGATTGTATAAGAGACTCAGAGAGGTTCTGTGATTTTTCCAAGTACAGAATTAGAAGAAGGCTGAGCCAGGAATAAAGTGTGGTCTCCCTGAATCTAGGTATTTCTTGGGTGGAGATGAATAATATGTACCTAGTGCTTTTTCTTTCTTCCACAAAAATTTCCTCGATGCAGAGAAAAGAAGCTACAGGCAGGTGGGTGAAGTGTTTCCAAAAATAAGTGCTGCTGCTCACAATTCTGTAGCAGATCTATAATCGTTGATGAAATTCAACCAATTTAAATATGGACATTGTATATAAAAACTTACTCTATCTTTTTATGATCATAAAGATTTTTTGCATAGAACCTCTGAAACATATTTAGTATTTTAGCAAGCCCTCACTTTCTGATGTGTCTGATTTGTTCCTTAGAAAAGGCAAAGTAAGACAATGTTGGTCTCTTATTTCCTAGATCCAGAGATGCTGACATGGGTAGGGAATCTGCAGTCCGACCTCCTCTAAGAAAGACAATGAAAACATTTCTAAGTGTTCACACTTTCCCTTTGAAAGACAAACATCACACTGGAACCACTGGAACCCAGATGAAAAAGGTAGTTTATTTCATGCATCAGAAACATTCTTGGTTGTATGTTGTGCCCTGGGACAATTGATTCCATTTGTTGGTACAAGTTTCAGTGAGGGCAGGAAAATGCTTTCTTTTCACCTTCTTTTATACATGGAAAAAATTGGCATTTGATTTTCACTTAAGAATAAGTTGTTTTTTTTTTTTTTTGCTTTTTGGGTCACACCCGGCGATGCTCAGGGGTTACTCCTGGCTCATGCACTCAGGAATTGCTCCTGGCGGTACTCAGGGGACCATATGGGGTGCTGGGAATCGAACCTGTGCCGGCCATGTTGTGGCCATGCTATCGCTCCAGCCCCTAAAATAATTTTAAAGCCTCGTTTTATTTGCTATTTTATTGCAGCTGCAGTAGCTTGCTTACAATTGTGTTAATATTCATGCTTTTTGTACAAAAAGTGACTGTACTTCCATCATCACCAAAGTGTTGGAGATCTTCTGCCCCTACCCTATGTTCCTTTCATTTTCAGAACTTCCCTTACTTTTTAACGATAGCGCTAATGCCACTGTTCATTCCTGCATTGCTCCAGCAGGCTCACCACCATAATGCCAACATGTGTTTGCTATTTTCAGTTTCCTTGCCTTTCCCCTAGCCCACGTTCTATCCTCGCCTCCTCAGATCACAGTTTGTTGACTCTGTTTCCGGGTGGCTTCCATTGGGGGATCCTATGTATTATTTCTTTTTTATTCCACATACAAGTGGGATCATTTGGGGTTGTCTTTGTCCTTTATGACTCATTTTTCTTTCTCCAGTTCTACCTAAGTTGCAGTGTACTGCAGGATTTTGTCTTTTCCCATAATTTAGCAATAGCCCCTTATATATTTATACTACTGTTTGGGGGCACTTGGGTTGTTTCCACATCTTAGCTGTTGTAAACAGTGGCTTCAGTGAAGATAGGTGAGCATATGTTCCTTTGGAGTCATGTTCCTGCGTTCTTGGGGCAGAAGCCCAAGATTGCAATGGTGGGGTCACGTGGGAGTTCTAGTCTTATATTTTTTGATGAGAAACCAAGCAACATTCCTACCAGCAGTGAATAAAGGTTCCCTTTGGCCACATCCCTGCCAGTACTTCTTATTTCCAGACTTGGTC
>JAOXYA010070217.1:0-11615 GCA_028565675.1 Sorex palustris
GAGAGGGGCGGAGGAATCGAACTCGGGTCGGCCATGTTGGCTGCGTGCAAGGCAAACGCCCTACCGCTGTGCTTAGTTGAAATAAAACAAAATACCATCTTTTCAGAAGTCTTTCTTTAACTACCCTGTTAGATACCTGCCTTCATTTGAATCCTGTCAACTTGTGCCAACTTCCATAGATTACCCTGTTTCATCAAGAGCCAAAGGAGCTCTGATAGTAAATTCACTGAAAAAAATTAGTGGTCCATAATAGCTCTAGATATTAATTATTAAGTGAATTATGCATAAAAAATAGGTACTTAAAAACTAAATCTCAAAATCTTTGTAGTCATCCAAAAGAAAGCATTTGTAAACAAGTTCAAGTGGGCTATCAATTAGACAAAAGTCACCTGGAAAGGCAGAGTTGGAGACTGCAAACTAACCTATACAGTCAGGAAATTCTGTGAGAGAATGAAAAGTCAGTTGCCTAAGCATAAGTTTGGGAGACAAGAGGGGAAATTGGGGACTGTGATAGATTGACCTTAGCTGTCCATCTGAAATGAACAATCAGTACCGAGCTCTGGCCAACTCTTACTAACTCAATGTTGCCAAATCATTTCGGATTCTTCTTTCAGACACTGCTAGCTAGATATTTATGGTGAAATATCTTTAGCGCTGCAGGTGACTGATTTTCTTTTTGTTCAAAATATTGTACAAGACAAAGCAAACCCATCAATATTTGTCAGTGTATAGCCTCTCATTTACATCCTGATGCAGACAATCTGCTCATAGTGGGCTTGTGTGGCAAAGGAGTGGGTCCTTAGTGACCCACTTAATGGCCTGGGCCAGCATAAGTAGTCTGGTTGGGGGATAGATTTCCTTCCCGGCTTGAGAAGAGAGAATCAGGAGAGAAGATATGACACGTGAATGCAGGACAAAATTCTCGTGCCACTTGGCCCAGGGACATTCTCATTGACCTTAATTGGAGTCACTGAGTGTTTCAGAATTATTTATTTACATTATTTTTCTTTGGGGATAAAACACCCATAATAACCAAACCAGGAAGGAAGCATCTGTCATTTACATACAGAACTGTGCGATGCTTAGGGGTGTTTTAGGAACTGCCAGATACACAGTTCAAAAGAAATGATCTCAGCCAGGGGTGAAGGGAGAGGTGGGCAAAGTCACCTGTCACTCCCCATGATCTCACACTCTCATCGCTAATGTTCTTGTGTGTTTTCAGGGTCCTGTGCTGGAAAACAGAGTGGAAGTGGGAGTGTTCTCTATTGTCAGCAGCTGCTCTTTTACCTATGGTGGAAGTGAGCTTTGGAGATGGCAGAACCATCGGTGTCACCCACCCACCACAGACATTCACACACACACACACACACACACACACACACACACACATACACACACAAAGAGTCACATTTTAAGTGTTGATTTTGGCCCCAGTATGCACTTCCCTCTGCTCTCCACGTGCAAGAAGCTTCTACCACAGGCAAGTCATTTGTAACATGATGGTGTTTGCTTAAGCAGCAGATGGTCCTGGATTTCACTCATTTCCTTGCTCTTCATGGCCCTGGGGATGCTGTATCAGTGGTGGTTGTCAGGCAGTCCAGGGGGCCTCTTCCTCCTAACCTGCAGCAGCTTCAGGATGATAAGCTAAGGACAGAAGGGCTGGCTTGGGTTGCTGGGTCATGGAGGAAGCTGCATGCCCCAAAGCACTCAAGGTTTCTTAAAAAGTTTTCCAGGATTAGGACTGGAGAGATAGTACATCAGGGATGATACTTGCCTGGCACTTGGGCAACCCAGGTTCTACCTCCAGAATCTCTTGTGGTCCCCACAAACACCACCAGGAGTGAACCCTGAACACAGAGGCAGGAGGAAGCTCTGAGCATCACCAGGTATGGCTCCAAAACCAATTTCAAAACTTATTTTTTAATTTAAAGAAGAGTTCTACATGATATTGACCAGTCGTGCCACCAAGGACAAGCACTGCTGAGATGAAAAAGAGGAAAGAGACTAACAGAACCCAATCATCACCATGCTCATGGCCAATCTCCATAGTCTCAGAACGAGCCTCACGTATGAAAATGAACTGCTGAAAAAGCCAGGTATTCTGGATTTGTGAACGAAATCTCCAGGCTCTTACAGAGTAGGGAATGTGCAACCTCCTGCCATCTCTCTGTTCTTCTGGGTGCCTGACAGTCATGCCCACAAACTGCCTCTGGAACTGCATAAACTCATTAACAGCCATGACCTAGAGACTCACAAATAACTTTCAGAAGAGAGCCACAAGCTGTAGAGACGCCGCCGGACCCTAAAGTTACCATTCAGTTAAAAAATCTAACTCCAGCTCTATGACTGTATTTAAAATTCTAGAATTCCTGGAGCATGCAGCCACATTTGTGGCAATGGAACATCTGATTCTCTAAGCTACTAATTTACCACCACATCTGATGGGGTGTAAAGTAGAAGGCAACTGATCTCGATTAAAAAAAATTATTAGCACACAATGCTCAACCTGTAAACAAGATGTTAGTAATCTCTCATACAAGTCTCCAGAGTGGGATACAGCAATCTTCACACACTTTCCCCTAAGGAAACTTTTTGGATCATTTTTAGGAGATTATTCATAACAAGCAATACAAAATAAATTATATAGTATCTGCCTTGGGGGCAGGCTTGGGTGGTGGTGGGAAAATTTGAAATAATGGTGGTGGGAAGGTGTATTGGTGGGATTGGCGTTGGAATATTAAATGTAATAAATTATTGTGAACAACTCTACAAAAAATTTATTAAGGAGATGTGGGGAGGTAGAAGCCAAGAGACATAATGAGAGGAGGACAGGGTTTGTGTGTGAGTGTTAGTAGTGGAGGGCCAAGAAAATTCCAACGAAGTAGAGCTTCTGCTGTGGTTATTCAGACTTCCCTAAGCACTCCATGCATTGGGCTTCCTCTGGCTGTTGGAAATAGGTGAAGAATTCCCCCAAAGCTGTGGGGGTGTGGGATTGGTAAGCTTTTATTTATCAAAGGCCGTTCTTATTGATGTGCATTTTCAAAATCAGACTTGTGTGTGACGGTTTTATTCTTTGTCACTGGCTTGAACCCAGAAAAGTGCAGCATTGAAGTGCAGAATTTCCTCCTCCCATGATCTGATTGTATCAACACCATGTTGGTCCTCACAAAGAACCAAACCTGAGAGCAGGGTGGAGATGTTTCATGGAAATACTGTTTCAGCCCCTGGTGATGTTATTTAATAACACAAATCATTTCAAGTCTTGGCCTTTGCCTACTTGTGTAGGGTTTTCTGTCACAAGCATTTGCTCTTAGTCAAGTGTGCAGGGAAAGTCAAAAGAAGGACCACAGAATGAGGGGAGGTAGCTGCAATATAGAGTCACCTCACTCCTGGCTGGTCCCCCCGTGATATTGCTGGGGCTGGAGGTATGAGCCCAGAGAGGTCAGAACTGGTAACATCTGCAGAAGCATGGTCACTGAGGTCTTGCTGATCTCACCTCAAGCTGCACCTGAGACCTACTACATCTGTACAGCTTAGAAGCTAGTGCCCACCTCATGGATATTCAGAGAACTGGGTTGCTTAGGCTGAAGCAAATTGAATTCTTTGCAGGAACAGAAGGGTGTTCCAATCTCCACTTGGATTCCAGATTCTTTGCCTTCTCTATCAGAGCAGAATTTCAGTGAAAGACAAAGAGTAGAGACCAACGAGTTTTGTGGTGCGTGGATACTATTTTTAGGGGGAACACAGATTTCTCCAGAGATGAGAGAAAAGAATTCTTCAAGTGAAAAAAAAGGTTATGGATCCAAAAGAGAGGTGTGGGCATCTCTCAAGGTGGAGAATGCTGAGTTGTTTGGGGAAGTGAATTACATATAGTAGAGAGTCCTTGTTAGGGTGTTTTCGAGGAAAAGGGCATTGAACTTTGGTGGTCTCTTCATTCTCTGGGTCTTAGCAGGAGACAACATCTTGCTGTGAGTTGTCTTTGGCCTGTAGGGGCTAGAAGCTCCTTTGTGCATTCTATTTTGTCTCTCCAAATATCTCTTGGTTTTATGGCTTCTTGAAATGTAATGCCTCCTATCTGGCTGCCATCCTCACATCCAGTGTTTCAACAAGAATCTCACTGGATCAAGCCTCTAATTGTAAGATGTGGAACCTGAGGTCCAACAAGGTAAAAAAAGAGATTTCACCACAAAGACTTACACACATTAAAAAAAAAACAGTGCTGGTATGGATGTGGGGAGAAAGGGACTCTCTTTCATTGTTAGTGGGAATGTAGTAGGAATGCCGACTCGTCCAGTCTTTATGAAAACAATATGTTAATTCCTCAAATATCTAAAAATAGATCTTCCACATGACCCCTCAATATTATTTCTGGGAATAAATCCCAAGGGTGCAAAAAAGCACAGTAGAAATGACATCTGCACCTGTATGTTCGTTGCAGCACTGTTCACAATAGCCAGAATCTGGAAACAACCTGAGTGCCCAAGAACAGATGACTGGTTAAAGAAACTATAGCACATCTACACAATAAAATACTATGCAGCTGTTAGAAAATATGAAGTCATGAAATTTGCTTATATGTGGATGGTTATGGAGAGTATCATGCTAAGTGAAATGAGTCAGAAAGAGAGGAACAGATATAGAATGACTGCACTCATTTGTGGAACACAAAATAACATAATATGAGACTGACACCCTTGGACAGTAGAATCAAGGGCTAGGAAGATTGCTCCATGGTTGCCTCATGAGCAGGGGGAGAAGGCAGCTGGAATAGAGAAGGGATCACTAAGTCAATGATGGTAGGAGGAGTTGTTCGGGATGGGAGATGTGTGCATAAAAGACCAAATGTGATAACTTCTCAGTATCTGTATTGCAAATCATAATGCCCAGAAGTAGAGAGAGAGTAATGAGGAAAATTGTCTGCCATCGAGGCACGGTGAAGGGTGGTATTCGTGAAGGGTGGATACTGGGGACATTGGTGATGGTAAATGTGCACTGGTGGAGGTAAGGGTGTTCAATCATTGTATGACTGAAACTCAAACATGAAAGCTTTGTAAGTGATTCTCGTGGTGATTCAATAAAAAATTTAAAAAATTTTAAACATTTTTATATTATATGCCTGACTGAGAACACCTGTAAAGGTAATTAGAGGCTGCCTACAAAGCCTGCATCTCTTTCGGAGAGCCCGGCAAGCTACCGAGAGTATCCTGCCCACACTGCAGAGCCTGGCAAGCTACCCGTGGCGTACTCGATATGCCAAAAAAACAGTAACAATGATGGTCCTCATTTCCCTGACCCTGAAAGAGCCCCCAACATGCCATTGGGCTACACCAGCACATGACAGGGTTGAGTGGAGACATTATTGGTGCCCGCTCAAGCAAATTGATGAACAACGGGGTGACAGTGATAGTGATAAAACTTTTAAAAAAGAAAGAGGTTTCGCATCACAACATAAGATCACCGCCAAGGTGGTGCTCATACGTGGAATATCAATGCAGTGAAGATGACTGCTAGCATGGTAGATGCCTGGACCAAGCCAACCAGAGGCAAAGGTACGAAAGAGGCAACACCCAAAATGGAACATAGGAGAGAGGAAGAAATATGAGTTTCCTCCTCCCATGACCTGATTGAACCAACATCATGCTTTCTGCCCCTTTCTGCAAGCAGTGGTTTGGCCAGCAGGCCACTGCCTGCAGCCCTTCTGGTGGAGACACGGTGTTCTGAGGCCATCACACGTGGCCACCAGTGTCCTGCTATGGAGGGACGAGCATTACTGGAGATCACTAAGACCTCTCAGCCCGCACAGACCTGGAATCAGCAGACACAGAGGATCTGAGAGTAGAATGGAGGTTCGGATATCCCAGCTATGCATAAACAATTAAGAATAAAGGAATCCCAGCGACTGGAAAATCAGTAGCTATGGCAGTCAAACCTTGGAAGATGTGGGTTCAGAGTTGGGTTCATCTGCAGGAAATATGTGGGTTCAGATCCAGGCTCATCTCCGGACACATGTACTTTTTGTTTACATCCGTGTGATGTTCTATGTGGAAGATTACAACTGGGAATTAAAAACCTGCTGCTTTGAAGAGACCTCTATGAAGCAATGTGCTCCAGCCAGGAGGTCACAGGCTAAATACAGTTCATAGATGCTTTTAATTATCCAGAACAGGTTTTTTTTTTTAACCTGTTGGTGTTTAAAACCTGGAATAGTGGACCAGAAAAATAGCTCATGGGGCTGGAGCACGCACTATGCATTTAGCAAGTCAAGGTTTTAACCCCAGCATTGCATACAGTCCCCCAAGAACTGACAAGAGTGTCCCTGAGCACCAGTCCAGGAGTAAACTCTGAGCTCTTCCAGGAGTAGTCTAAAAATCAAAAAATAAAGGGGGGTGCAGTATTTCATATTTTACATGAAATCCAAATTTTTACCTTTTCTTGAATGTGAACAAACCGGGTAGAGAATGACTGACTACAAATGGGACATAGCTGTCCCCCTTGTCTAGAATGAGGGTCTCTGAGCCTTCCAGCTTCCCATCACCTTCTCTGCCCCCCACACCATCACAGATGAAACCAGGGGATCTTTTTGTGAGCATTTAGCCTCTCACACGAGTGTTTGCATTGGTGAGAAGTCTGTGCCATTTCCATTCCACATCTGTCTGCCACCAGCTTCACTCATGCCACTTGCCTGCTGGGTGCCAGGAGGCATGGAGTTTACAGCTATGAATATAAATGCAAGTTGCCCCTAGAACTCAGGGATGAGAGAGAGGAAATGAGAATTAAGATTCAGGTTTTGTTGTTTGAGATACCAAATCTACACTGTCTACCCAGATGGGGAAGTAAGAGATTGGCAGGGGGACCAACACTAGATGGGCCTGGGAACAACTCAGAGTCAGGATCTGGGACAGAGGGAAGCAAGGACAGAAGCAAGAATCCCATCACTGGGTGCCTGTCAGGGGTGTTGAATGATGACTGAAGTCTGGGGGGACGGGAATAGATACAGACTGGAACAGGAAACAAGATAAACTTTACAAAGTTCCTGATGAGCACTCATGTAGAACCCACAGAAGGCCACGCTTAGTCTTAAAACATTTTGGGGAAATTTGTCTAAATCTGATTCTCTGCATTGACAATAAAAATCAAGGTTATCAGCCTATTTAGGGGAAGGCCTATCAGAAATTTCACTCAGAGAGCCCTGGCTGACAGCTAGGCCTGTAGTGCTGTTCCTTACACAGCTCACTGGACACCTGGTCCTGATCCTGAACTCAAAGGAGGCAAAGGTCATGAAGGGGGAATACTTCCGGTGCCCTCAAGTGCCATTACATACCCATGTCATTCTGTAGCCCTTGATAAGAACCCCAGGGATGTTCCTGTAAAGATGGGATTAGTGTCCATGTTACTAAGGATGCAGACTCCTGTACACATACAGTAAACACTCCCCCTACTATTGCTCCTACCCTGTAGTTTATTAATCTTTACAAATTTTTTCACTTCCAGTAGACTTCAGCTTTCTGTTTAAGACGAGGATGCTCCATCTAGCTGCCCTAACCAGTTATGCTGACTTTATATTAGAAAACAAGCGATTGAGAAGGAAAGTTTTGAGGTTACAGCTTCATTCTTTTGAACCCCAATTCTTCTCATTTCTCCACAGCCTATCTGCTTACAACAACAAAACGTCCTCTTGTTTAATTTTTCCATTTAAAAGGAAAAGTCCTTGAACTTCAGATAAAGAAATTAACTCTAGGGCTGGAAATTTATCTAGTGACAGGGTTAATGCTTTGCACTCTCTGACACATTAATTCGATCAACACCCCACTCAAAAAAGAAAAAGAAATGAACTCATTCTATGTTGCTTCAAAAAACCTGAAGTGAGGTCTGGAGAGAGAATACAGCATGTAGGGGGCTTGCCTCGCACGTAGCCTATTCTGGTTCAATCCCAGGCATCCCCAAATGAACTCAGAACCGTGCCAGGAGTGATCCCTGAGCCCAGTCAGCAGTAAACCATGAATCCCCCGACCCCCATGCGTTCCCCAGAGATACAGATACACACACACACACACACACACAGCAACAACCTGGGACCATGGCTTAGATCTGAACGTCACAGAGAAAAGTGTTCTGGTGGAGTATTCCCTATAGGTCCTGCAGATCTCTGCACAGTAGAGACTTGCGCACGCCCTTCTATGCAGAAACTCTAATTCGGAATATTACTCCCCCACCCCACCCCCAAAATCTTGTCTTACTTGTCCCCAGAAAATATCCCGGGCTTTTATCCACCTCTCTGCGGCGCTGTGACGTTCCCAATCTGTAAACTGTCATGTCAACCTTTCCTATCAAGTAGAAGGGGAAATTGGGAAGGTGGCTGAGTTCAGTGATTTTTCACTAAGGACTCCACACTTAAATCCAACACATTTACCCAACACTAAGAGAACTTCCAGGAAGTGCCCACCGAGAGCGACCAAAGCACTTTCCTCTCAGGAAACCTCTATGTCAAAAAATATTCCGAGACCCAAGACTTACGGGTTGTTTTTTTTTCTTTTTTAACCGAACAAAAAGTGTGCGTGCGCGCCGGCAGGAGGGGGTGGGAAAGAGCGTGGCAAGAATTTGCCGGGCTCTTACGCCTCCTCCCTCGGAGCGCGCCCAAGTCTGCGGCCTCGGGCTCCGGGACACTTCCCCTCCCACCCGCCGCGAAGCCGCAGCTGTAAGTTGCGCGAAGCGGGCTCTGGGCACGTCAATCAACCGAGTCCTCCCGCCTCCCGTCTACACCTCCTCTCCCCTCCCCCCTCGGAAAAATAAAGGGAAAGAAAGGGGGGGGGAGAAAGAAGAAGAAGAAGAAGAAGAAGAAAAAGAGAACAAATTTGTGAACTAGACTCGGCAGGGGCTTTGCCTCCGACGCAGGGAGGCCGCTTGTCCCGGAGCCGGCGCGCCGGCGGGCGGCGGGCTCGAGCCAGAGGCGGCTCCGCAGCCGCCCCGTCGCCGGGGTCCTCGCCGCGCGTCCGCCGCGCTCCGGCTCCCCGCACGGGTTGACGCCGCTCCGGCCCCGCACTCCGTCGGGCCCGCGCGGCCCGCCGCCTCTCGGGCCGGGCCAAAGTTGCGCAAATCGCCTCACAACTGGCAGATACTCACCGGCAGCAGCAGGCACCGGGGCGGCGGAGGTTTTGAGGAGTTTGAGGCAGATCGGCCGCGCGAAAGGCGGGCAGAGGTGAAGGGGCCGCGAGCTGCAGTGGCGGCGGCGCGCGGCGCTCGGGCTGGGCTGCGCGGAGAGGCTCAGGCTCTGCCAGGGACTGTGCTGCAACAAAGGACTTCCGCTGCCGCACAGCCGCGCCTGCCGCACCGCACTGAGCCGGCCCCGCTTACGCGGCGACTCCGGGTCTGCCCACCAGTTCGCTGCGGCGTCCGCCAGCCTTCCCCTCCCTCTCGCCCGCCCACCCACTCCGCCGCTGGCTGCTAGGGGCACCCGCGGTCGCCTGTTTGTTGCAACAAGTTTCTGCGTCGGGCTCCGAGGAGGCTGGCGCAACCCGCACCGCGGGGGCCGGCGCGGCTTGACCACCCCTCTCGCCCCTCTCCCAGGGGTACGCTTGGGACCTCCTCCTCCTGTTTGCACAGCTGGAGGAGACCGGGCTCCTCCCGATTCCCCAAGGCCAGGATGCTGCCATCCCACCCAGTCCCGAAGTCCGTCCCCAGCCCTGGGCCCGCCCCCGCAGCACGCCCCCGAGCTTCTGGGGGCGTGGGTACCCTCGCCCTGTCCCGCGCGCCTCTGGTCAGTGCAGGGTGGTTTTTTTTTTTTTCCCGCGCTCCCCACCCTCCCCTCCCCTGGCCCGTCCGCCTTTGGCCCTGAGTCACTTCCCCGCCATGCCCCACCCCGTCCAGCCCGCCTCTTCTCTCAAGCTCCCGCAGCTCAGCGCGCTTGGACCCGCGCCCTCAGCCCTCTCCCACGAACACGCGGTCGCGGTCGCACCCTTCCCCACCCCCACCCCCGCCTGAGCTGAGTCGGGGCCCCGTGCTTTTGCACACCCTGGGGGAAAGTCCCGGGGTCACGCGGTTTGGGGAGGGGGGGCGCCCGTGACGCCCCGACTGGGCTCCCACGCTTCCGCCTACAGTCACGACGAGAGACCGCGGCGGAGGCGCCGGGCGAGCGGGCTGACCCCCCGCCCCGCCACCGGAGCGGGCAGCGGGCGGGCGCGCGCGCACGTACGCACGCACGCACGCACACCCAGCCCGGCCCTCGCGCCCCTCGCTCTCGGGCTAGCCGGGCACGCAGTCACGTGAGTCCTCGCGGGCCGGTCGGCGCGAGAAGCCGCGCGAGAGCGGGCCACGGGGTGCGTGAGCCGGCGCCGCCGCGTGACGTACACGGCGCGGGAGCCGACCCTCCCGCACGGAGGATCCGGCGGGCCGCCGCGGCGGCGTCTGGGTAAGCGACGCGGCCCAACCCCTGTGGGCTGCTCCGGGCTCAGGGCCCTCCCGCCGCGAGCCGCCCCGGGGCGGCGGCCTGCAGCCGCGGCGGTCGCGGAACAGATGCAAGTAGCCGGGGCGAGGGGTGTTTTCGGTCCGTTGCAGATGTCAATCAGGGCCCAGGAGAAAAACGGCCACCGCGAGTGAGCGCGGGGTCGAGGGTCTCCCCCACCGCCGCCCCCCGGAGCCACTTTTCGCTGCCCGCATGAGGCAGCTGCCCGGACCTGACGAAGGCTGGGCCGGCGCGCGGGAGCCCTCCCGGGTGCGATCCCGGGCAGGAAAGCCCGCACGGGCCCGCGGAGCTCCCGCGGGCTGACGCGCCTCCCCCTCAGGGCCAGTGGGCTGGTCTCCAGGCGCTGCTGCGGGTGACTGCGGCCGCCGCCTTCCCTCTGCCCAGCCTGCCCCTGTTTGTGATCGACCCGCCTCTCCGGTAGGCATCTCCTCCCCTTATTGTTTTCCCTCCTTCAGATGCCATTTATCTCCTGTAAAGCCTGCCCCGATCTTTTTTCTTTTCTTTTTTTTTTTTTTAATTAAAAAGCGTGTGCTACGGATCACTGCCCGCCCGAGCACTCGTTACTGGGAGCCGGGGAGCCGATCCCCAAGCGCCGTCCCTCAACTGACAGCCGCTGGCGGGACCGAGGCCGGTTTCCCGCCCAAGGGATCCCCCTGGGGTCGACCTGCTTTTTCAGGAGGCACCCGCCTTTCTGGTACCGTTGTTGATGCTCACAGGATCTTTTGTCACGTTATGAAGTTAACACTTTTGTGATCACAGCGTTTTCAAGCCGAGAGCGCCTTCCGGGTCGTGCCTCTCACCAGTGCCGCTCACCAGGCCCCAAGAGAGTAGCGGAAGGTGGTCTGGCAGACCTTGAGTGACCCCAGTGCCAGGGTCTCGGTCTTGGAGTTCTCCCTGCAGTATCTCCGCGCCAGTTTGACCCACTCTTGGGAGAGACTGACCGCCAGAGGTGACGATTTTTGGCTCGACCCAGGCTGTTGAGAAACGAGGCTTGGCCGGTGTGAGATGCCTCTGATATTTTAAGGAATGAGCTTGGTACTATTTGTAGGTGGAATAGACTGCCCATGATCTTGTGTGCTCAAAACCTGTTTGCAACATTGGTTGCTTAAGCCTTTAAGCCATTAAAATTTTACACAGCAAAATATATTGGGGAAGG